>JADGIL010002553.1:10536-20714 GCA_020352625.1 Cactoblastis cactorum
CAAACAAACAAACAAACAAACACTGAATGCCGTATCTTTGATCCAAATACATGTGATAAGTATGTCTCATTGAAATAGTTAATTAATTGGTTGTAGTAGTAATAGATGCATTCCGGCAGGTTTATTTTCTGTTGACAGCACGTACGCGTCTCTGGTCCAACTCTGGTCTAATATACTGTGGTCTAATATATTTAGATCAAATACGTCAGCTCCGATTCAATAAGCCGTATACATCAGAGCCAGCTGGCCAGCTTTTAAGCTGGGCCAAGATATAACGGACGGACTCTAGGCTTACGGCGGTCTGTAATCTGGCTGCTACACACCGGAGGCTTCAAATCCAGTGATCATAATGTCAAGAACTCCAAATGTGTTCAAACCTCTCTTATAAATATCACGGTGAGTCTGGGAAACTTTTTGTGGGTATTAATCAGCGGACGCGAGCGTCTAACGAAAGATAATATGACCTTTATATTTGAAGAGGTTGTAGCTATATCACTGTTGTAAATTTGTTTTTAGACTAAAATAAAAATAATTTTTTGTTCCATCTCAACTTTTTTAATCTCTCAATTAATATCGAGCCTGTCGAAATATAATACATATTGCAATAACGTGGGTATTTATTATAAAAAGAAATTGAGTCCCAGGAAATCCAAATTTTAGATTAGATTACTAATTTATATTATATTTTAAATTAACGTCTGTTCGATGTTGTATTAGTTTTTGGTGGCAATTTGATTGGTTTGTGTAATATGTAAATTTATCATTATTATTAATGTAACAGTTGGTTTCCCGAATAAAATAAAATTTAAATTTCACCGTTTATTGGCAAAAAAATCTCACAACTCAAATTCCTCTCCTTTCAGCGCTAATACCAACGGTATTTTTAATTAGGCCGAAATCAATGTGCTCTCAAAGGTTTGGGGAAATGGCGGATTACATTTAGATTCGGCAAAGGCATGCTAGAACGCTTTTGCGACGGAACAACACGTAGAGAGAGTGGTTTCATTTACTTCCACAAAAGGTAGCAAGTAACAAGCCAGTTTTAATTCTGTGAAAAATAAATCATAATTTCATATATGCATCTATTTTGGAAGAAACACATATGCACCTTAAGAATATTAACACATCATATTATTTGCAGTATATCTAAGGAAACAATAACATCAAATAAAGAACATCATAACAAATAAACAACAAGGCTTTAATGTCTATACAGAAATAATTGATAAACATGAAATTCATCTGACACAAAAAAATAAAAACATGTCATCGCAAAAGCACGAAGCAGTTAAATTGTCGAAAAAAGAAAGAATTTAAAAAAGAAATAGTTGAAAACAAGGCATGGCAGAGCAGGAAGCAATTTGAGAGAAATGAAAGCAGGCGCGAACAGGAATGGAATGCAGGAATGAAGCTCGTGCTAGGACTCACATACGCGCCAATAAATTTGTAAAGGGAAAACGGAAAATTACCGAGAGGGTTTTTAAACAATTCCGTGCACCATTTTTATGGACGATCTTATTAATTCGTCGACTTTTAAGAGGTAGTGCTAACAAGATAATTAGGTTTATTTAGGAAAATATGTTAAGTAAAACCCTACTTAATTTATATAATGTTTAATATCTCAATCTAAATTGGTAACAAAATAAGTCAAACATGAAGGAAAAAATAAGAAAGCCAGTCTCTTGCCTTCATCGTTCTTATATCCAATTATATAGATTTTCTGCACTCTTGTGAAGAGTTCGCGTTGCGTTTAGTTGAGCAATATATTATTAATGATCTTGCAATGATCCCACAAGACAGGCTTAGCCTAGTGTGGGAAATTGGTATGTTTGTCTTTTATTTAACTTTAAGATTGTTTTGATTGATAAATTGTACCGGGGGCGGGGTGATGCTGATGCTTGACCGCCACCAAGGGAAGATCTTTCCACCAGCCCGGGTGTCATGCCTGGAGAACCGCGGCTCCGACAGTCATGTCAGAGGTTGTATATATAGGTATACATCCAATCTCAAGAAACTCTGCTTGCGCGATTTAAGTTCATTGCAAATAATTGCTTTATCTTGTGATAATTCTTTTTATTTTATTGTAACGTAATAGGAAAATTTTCATGAATAGGATAGGAATGAAATTAATACCAAATTCTCAACACTACTTCATTACTACTAAAATACAGAAGTTAGATTTGCAACAACAAAATTAACGAGCTGATACGAGGACTTTCCGATTTTTGGTAACCGGAGCCCAGGGCAGACAGCGAGGCGTCCAAAGCCAATTACGGCGACTTATGGTCTGCTACATATGATAATTGCCTCATCACTAACAAACGCAATTTTTAATGAGTTCACCTATTTTAGGTGTAGAAATAAAAGTATCTTTACTGTGAAAATATAAAGAGTTTGAAGCGTGAAGTTATGTAGGTTTTACACTTGTGCTAGTTATAAAATAAATGTATTACAATCTACAGTTTCTTCCGACAAGTACAACATAAACATTAAAGTTTGGAAACAATATATATTGATTAATTATTTAGTAGTGGGCAATGGCAATTTAAATGATATCAAAATCAAACCTTTTAAACAGTATAATGTGAATATGTGTGCTTGTTGAGTGTGATCGTGTGTGCAAATGCCGTTTTACAAGATCGTTTAGAGTATTAATTATTGGGCAGTTGGACCACCTACTTACTTCATAATTTAATATGAATTTTCACAAGCGAGTTTAAATCAAATGAACAAGACAGTGCGTGACCGATTGAGAATTAAGGACATAACAACTCGTAGTTTAAAAAGCAGTAATTGATTGTATTTTATGCTAAAAATATTTGAAAATACAACAAAAACTCTATCACAATAACCGTTAAAATAACTAAACGATATTGTTCTCAGCCTCTCGAAGACGCGGGAAGCAATCATTCAATTGAACATCCCACTTCCAGTCCCCTCGCTCCCCACTTCCCTCCCCGTAATATTGTGTCACATATTCCCAGAGGAGTCTAAGGTGCATAAGAGCATTGGCAAAGTTGAATTTTGTTCTTTTGTTGGAATCCTTTGCTGGTTGTTGAATCTTTAGGGAAGATAAATATTTTTACCACTTCAGACACTTTTTTAGAAACCTGAACATATATCAAGTAAGTAAAATGGATTTTTTATGAGCGAGGCAAACGAGCACGCGGGTCACCTGATGTTAAGTGATCACCGCCGCCCATAGACAACTGAAACACCCGCGGGGTCACAGAAGTGTTGCCGGCCTGTAAAAAGCCCCCGCCCTGGGAAGTTCGGCCTCCGGCTCTCCCACTAACCGGACGGAGCATGACGGCTGATAGCCGCCATTCAGGCGTCGGTCTTCTGTGGGAGTACTTCTGGTACTTCCCCGGACGAGCCGGCCCTTTCATGCTGCAGGCTGAACATCATGCAGCAAGCTCATACCACTACGAAAACTAACGGTAAAATAGTAATTAATTTAAAATTATGTTAAGGAAACGAGTCGTCGCAAAAGATGCATAAATTTTAATTCTAAATGGCAAATGACTTGCAAATGAGATTCTGAACGACACCGTGGAACACAATTTTCTTTATTATTAAAATAATTAAAATAAAAGTTTTGCTAATGTAGAAAACCAAGTTAAGAGTATTAAAATCCAGTCGGCGAAACAAATTGAAAATCTGCATTTTCATTAAGTTCGGGAGAGAATTTTGCCGCGATATTAAGTAGATATTGCAGAGTAACAGTATGTTTTTAAAGTTCTTACACCACAAATCAAGGCGTCATTACATGTCACACTGTTAAAGTATGAACAACTGACGAAACAAAAAGGTTAGGGGCATCAAAAATCAAAATTACCACTCATTCCCGTCTCAAAATTATAAGTAATTGCAATTGATAGCAACCAGTGTTCCTTTTTCTTTGATAGAGCGATCGAAGCGAGCTCACACTATTCCACAAGCTTCCTGTAGTACACAAAGAAAGACATAGAGCGATAGACACAGAAAAACGATCACACCTATAGTTTTAGATTTGACAATGATTAAAATATGGGGTTTAACTAGTTCTGATTAATTACTAATTGTTTATATCCATTCATATCACAGATAAAAATTTTATATTCCAATTGTAGCGAGAATACAAGATCCCGTTAATAGAAAATTAGACATAAGGGAATTAATACAACAACTATAGGTTGTTGTCATCGCCTATTAGAGAAACAAGTTCAAGGTAAGCTCCTTGATTGATATGATCTACCAGCACGGTAGACAGGTGCATTTCGATAAAATCTTGGAAATAGACTAGTAATTTCACTATTTCCCGGCTCGACAGAACGATTTCCTCTGTCTACGTCTTTTACGCTGAGTTATGATTTATCTTGCCGGCTTTCGAATTGAATAAAACTAGTTGCTTTTTAAGAAAATCATGTGAAATAAGGCAACAGTCAGAATGAAAGGGTTAATCTACAAATCTCTTTAGTTTCTTTGAAAGATGATAAAATGTAGCGCGCACTTTTGCAACTTTGATTCTGTTTTTATTATTTTATATCTTTAGTGTTTTCTCTCTTGAGTAATGGCGGCAAGACCAACAACTTCTTAATATCTTTTAGCGCATACTTTACGACTGTGGCGAATATCTGGACGATATCTATACCAATATGCAATACTAGTATTTCCTTCACATCACTCAGGTTACATATGCGCTCATATCGACACTAGAATGCAATCTCTAAAAATAAGTTTGTTCCCTTTTTGGATATAACAAAATACTGCATCGAACAGTCTGGGTCTCAATTTTTTATGTTTTTATTTTATTTATTTAACAACGTTGAATTTTCATAAAGAAAAATTCAAAAGTATGCGTGGAGTATTTTTTTCTTAATCCAAGAAGTTAGTGGGCTAGAAACGCATTTTTCGAGATACAACAAGATCACTTTCTAGCGTCGATATGTAACCTGAGTTTAACCGAACCAGCTGGTTAGCAAATATATTTGTGCCAGTAATTAAGTGGGCAACTCCCAGCGGCCTTTATCGTTATCTGTAAACTGACAGATAGTCGAGCCGATCGCCACTCGCCTTATCGCCGCTCCAATAGGCACTTTTATTCACGATCCCGCTCCTGATAGTCTCATCGCTGATTGATCGCAATAGCTTGCCCTCAAGCGAGCTTCGGTTCGAGACTTCAATTTGAATCACTATTTTGACGATTTTCTCCACACTTTACACTGATTTTCCTCCTTCGCGGATTGGCTAATAATGGTTTGTTGCTAATCCGTCCTACCAATTAATCTCACTGATATCACAACGACAATATCGTTTGTAGATTTATAGCAATTTTTCAGATTACAATTCTGTATTTTAACGTAGGACAAAATATAACTTATTCACCATAAATAATATACTTATGGTTAGGTTTTTAAGCTCATGTGTTTGTACGTGTAAGTCAAAGACTTGATGAATAGAAACCCTGCGTTTAATTTTAATATTTTTATGAATACAGCCAGAAAACTCGTGCCGCGTCGCATAAATCGTACTTTTTTAACCAAAACGAGACCACGAGACCTTAATCATTCAAAAAATTATTTTTTTTTTATTTAAAATATCTCAACTATGTCTGATATATTGACTGTTTATTAAAACTGAAAATAAAACCACTGATGTGCAAAAACCGCGACGGGTTATTGGTAAATATTTACCTGTTATAACATACAGCATACGCCTGTTCGAATATACCTCTAAATAATTGTGCCAAATGCGGTTCCGTACCTTTAGCATACCATTGCCAAAGCGGCAAAGATCCGTTTTATTATTTGTTTAATTCTGTTTTAATATTTGTTGTTAGTGGCAACAAAAATACATCATGTGAGAAAATTTCAACTGTCTAGCTATACGATTCATGTGATACAGTCTGGTGACAGACGGACAAATAGACAGACAGTGAAGTCTTAGTTATAGAGTCCCATTTTACCCTTCACGAGTAGCTACGAAACCCTAAAAATAAGAGAATATTTTTGCTTTGAATTTGCACAATGCTGTGCGCAGAATTATTCTCAAGTGCTTTTTTTTCCAAGTTGTGTCACGAAACTGCATAAAACTACAGACAAAGAACATACCCTAGATGAGCCCTATACCTCAAATAAATAACTTGAGTGAGATTTAGAAAGTGTAAAGCAGAATTAAGTTAATAGATGCAGAGGAAAACTACCCGCAGACTAGCTGGATGCACCGCAGATGTTCTTCGGGAGAGATTTTATGAGATGTTCGTAATAAACAGTTCTCACGTCCATATACATGCGCCGGAATGTCTAAATCAGACGCTCTCTAGCTTTTATATGTCGTAAACTTTCACGTGATATTTTTCACCAACAATATGAGGCAATAAAAATTATCGGATATAACATCCGAGGTAATATTTACGAAAACCCTGTGCCCTTACGATCAATCTTGCGTTCACCTATTATATAGGAAATACTCTCCTTAACTTTAGTCATAATGGCTATTAGTTCCTATATCATATTAGACCAACACGTAGCCCGACTAATTGTTCGGTAGTTTCGATCCATCAAAGGTAATAGCAGACTATAGCACTATCAGAGACGAAAAACACGGGAAATTATTACATTTAAGTTGAGAATGTACACTACCGTTGTATTACTAAAAAACCTAAAGGTTTAATGTGTTTTAGAAGGTCAAAAAACCCTTTTTCCTTTCTCTCAAAAATAAATCTTGTTCAATTCCAATAAAACAGATATTTGTAAAAAAATAAATTAGTAGGACGTTAGTCCGTTACATTTTTTATCAGAACACTTACTGCCGAATCGAAAAAAAGAGATTAATTCTTAGGTTCAATTATTTTAATTGGTGTGAAAATCCTTTATTTGCAAAATTCAAGCTGTGAACATACGTACCTATACTCTATAATGTAAATACGATAGCGTCTTGCTATATTCATAAAGCATTGTTTTTATTTCATAAAGTTTAAAAAAATATATAAGTAATGCAAATTTCGGCATTAATAAGAATATCTCATAAGATAAGTATCCACTTGAGCATGCAAGAAAGTGTGAATACGAATAATTGTGCCAATTGTGCTCAAAAAGGTTCAGTCGATTCCAGTTTCTGACGAAATTCCCAGAAGACACCGAGGAAACATACACGAGGCGAATATTGATATTTTAGTTTTTACACGAAAGGGTCAAAGTTGCGAAATAACAAGACACAATTTTTCGTACAATCTTTTATTGTGTTAAAAAACAGTGCGACAATATAGTACATGAAGTGAAAACAGTACAACACCGAATAAAAAACAACACAACATTTGCAAACAATAAAAAATGTGCCGGAGCGTTACCGTTTGACCTTAACAATGTCAATGTTTACATCGAGCACATGTCGATTGGAAAAATAAATCGCAATCGCTGTTAAAGTCGCCTGGAGTGGGGATGAAGTTAGGGTCATTTAGAAGTGCAGAGAGTGCAGTGCAGTTGCAAGCGGTGCGTCGAACGCACCTGTCGTTGCTTGCCCTTCAGGAGGCGGGCGTGGAACGAGCCGGGGGTGTCGATGGTGTGCTGACGGGACAGGCCGGCGTGCGGCGTGGTCACCGAGTTTTGGCGGAACCAGGGCAAAGATATCTTGCGCCGGCTTTTGAGCGGCTTCTGCGGCGGGAGAGCCATAGCGCGCGATGCCGCTCGCCCGATGCGGCTCGCGGCGTGTGTCCCACTGCCGGCGGCCGCTCCCCGACACTACGCAGCCTCCGTATCGACTCCACTTCCGAATTTGCTCGCCGCAGCGCTCACGAAGGACGCGACTAATCCACCGCAAGGGGGTGACGCGATCGCGGGATCTCAAGGGCACGAGGACTCGCCGTCCGATTGCTCACATCACTAGTTACGTCGGAGGGTTAATAAACTCGCGATGGAGCGAGGTGAAACAAATCAAATATTGTCATACATATTTGATATTGTTAAAAAGATACACGAAATGTAACATAATAAACAATTATAAATAAATAAAAAATATATATAATATAATGTTTAGTATTCTTTCATTTGCGGCTTTAAACCTTCTGTGTGGTTTAATTTTAAACAAATTTCATAGAAAAAAAAAATTATTTCATATAGATAGGTATATTTTTTCATAGCATATGAAATAAAGTAATTATTAGAAAAATCTAATTAAAAGCGTAGTTCTTTCAGAACTCATTAAGCTTTATAACTAGCCAACTCTGACATTAAAAATGAACCAACTAGCCGACCTATTCCCCGAATATTATCCGAGTTATCGACCTACAATATGCGGTAACAATCCTATAACATTTTCCTTTCGGTTTGATATTTTTATGCAAGGAAATTGTATTTATATACAAAGTAATGATAAGTAACTACAATTTTCCTTATGAATTTTTGTACAGGAAAAATGAGAGAAATTGAGATAATTGAAATGGATAAGATTTTCATCAAAATTTCATTCGGAGAGATAGTAACAATTTGCACTTACTTTTAAAGCCCCTTTGTAGTTCTATAAACCATTCCTACTTTCTTTTAGATAATCTTTTTAGGGTTCCGTGTCTGTCTGTCAAATGGCCGTACTTATGGGTATAACGAATACTAAAAACCAGAATAAAATAATTATTTATAGGGGGCAACATATTTTTAAATACATAATGCTGCATGAACACCTCTCAAGGTTTATCTGAGTGCCGGAGAGTAGCTGTGATTATATTTACGTTTATAAATTAATCTAATTAAATCATTATCTAATTAAATTATTTTTAAGTTTATAGATTTTGATTACATATATTTACGTAGAAAAAATGTTTTTAAGTTTAAATTTCTCTTTGCCATTTAGTTTGTGCATATTCTGCGGTCCCACAGGTAGATCACTCAAGTAATTTGGTAGCAAGTGACCATTAATTTTGGGACGTTTATTTGTAATAACCAGAAACTGGTATAAGCTATTTTTGTGAACAATTATCTTACACTACAATAAGAATTACACAAAATATGTATATCGAAGATATCAAATGATCAAAACGACCGATCATGAGTTTATTAGCCATTATGAATCTTAGCATAAATATTCAGAATCAAGACACACCTTCCATCACAAAAGGTAAATTCAAACCAAACGAAATGAAAACAGAAATAATTTAATTTAATGCGATTAATTCCGTGCCGGAACCGAATTATCCAAATGAGTAATTAGGAATTAAAACGTGGATCGCGGATGAAATCATCCTATTTCGTAAATGCGATGCTTCATAATTACACGATAAATGCTCAATTTCAATTTTTTATTAAGAGAAACAAGTGTAAAATTTGAGAAAACAAGTAAAATTGTACAATACGTTACGTTTTAAAAGAAACTTTATAACATGGTACCACGTACGACCATGTGGAACCCACTGCCTGCAGCGGTGTTTCCGGACCAATACCACATCGGAACCTTCAAGAAAAGAACTTATAAATCCCTTAAAGGCCGGCAACGCTCCTGTGACCCCCGGGTGTTGCAAGCGTCTATGGGCGGCGGTGATTACTTAACATCACGTGAGCCGTCTGCTCGTTTCCCTCCCTCTTTCATAAAACAAAACAATAAAGTGTACTACAAAATCTCGTCAAGAAAATGACGAAGAAGCAACAAAAAAGAAAAGATATGGATATTAGATACCTCTATTATCATATTTTGTTTGTGTTGTATTTTTGAACAGTCTAAACGAAAATAACATCACACTGTAGTGGAATAGACTGGAATTATTACGTCTTGCATTCGGAAATGAAACTTAAAGTTATAAACACACACATACATATAAAAAATTAGGAAAAAGAAAGAAAAGGTTACATGTTACACATGCATAGATATGTATATGTGAGCGTCTTACAAATTGATGGGTCTCATTATTACGCAGGACTGCACATTTTTATACCTTCCGTATATCACAGATTTTCAGAAAGCATTGTGGCTTGTGACTGCTTTATTTGTGATTGATATGTGTCCGTAAGGACACAAATCAATCACAAATAAAGCTGTAAATTGCTGTAAATAAATCCAACCTAACGTGTTAGTAACATAATTTTTGTAGTGGTATGAGCCAGCTACAGGCTACTTTTTAGTCTGTAGCTCGAATGGGCCGGCTCGTCCGGGGAAGTACCACACTCCCACAGAAGACCGACGCCTGAATGGCGGTTTTCAGCCGTCATGCT
>JADGIL010002559.1:5943-24609 GCA_020352625.1 Cactoblastis cactorum
TGTACGGTTCCCAAAGGGATATAATTTATTGTAGTTACCCGTCGGACGAAGTCGCGGGAATTAGCTAGTGTTAAAATAAATTAAAATCAATATAATATCAATTGAAATGTTACTTCAGCTTCTAGTTGTGTGGAGCACATGTTATCACTCATAAATTCGGAGGAACATCGTTTGTAGGTGAGATGGTCAATGGCCCACAGCGCCAGGGTATTGGGCCAGTTGGTCCCCAGGTTGGAGACGGTGTTGAGCAGCGTCATGTAGGTGCCACCGACCGCAGGATCTGACACTTTTGCGAAGAACGCCATTACCGCCACGAACATGCAGTAAAGACATGTCTGAAATAATTTTTAATTTTAGAAACTTGAATAGTTTATAATTACCGGAAGGATATGAATCGCATAATCTATACATATAATAAAATTGTAACTGAGCTATGTCTGTACATTGGAGATATTTAAAAATTAAATATATAGGGGCTCTTTATAGGGCTTTATTATATAATATAATTTATTTTTTGTCTGTCTATATGTTTGTACGCCCATCACACAAAAACTACCAAACGGATTTAGATGAAATTTGGCACAGCGATGGACTACGATATAGAATAAAAGATAGGCTACTTTTTATCCCGAAAATATGTACAGTTCCCGAGGTATATAATTTTTTGTAAAATCTACGCGGGTATTAGCTAGTGTGAAATAGAATTTATTGCTGTTAACGTTATATGTTAAGATATAAGAATATTTAAAATACTACCAAAATAAAAAGTCATCGTCACATTTAGATTGATAATAATTAATAATAAATAAATCCTATGTCGTAAAAAATGTCGTGCAATACGCAAAATAAATGAACACTAAATTTCATAAATAGTGTGATATATTGATGTAAAGTAAGTTGACCTAAATCCGCCCACTTAAATTAACATTAAAATAAAACTATATGGCTCAAAATATATATTTTAAATGTACAGAAATTATATGTTGGATGTAATATTTTGCTTACAGAAAGCTTATAAACTAGTCATTTGAGTACTTACCTGATGAAATATATACAGTGTCATTAGCATAAAGAGGTATGAATATGAAGGGCCGGATTCACCAAGTAGTGACGGAGTTATGGCTACCAGAGCTGCGGCTAGAGGCCCTACGAATAACCGTAAGGGGTAGGCCCGCAGCCATAATGATAGTGGTCTCGGACCTGTTGTGTGCTTTGCTAATATCTAGAAAAAAAGCATATACCATATTCAACTAAGCATATACTATGTCAACCATATTATGAGGTTTATCTATATATACATAATAAAATTGCAACTATGTCATGTATGTATGTATACAGAAGGCAAAATGATTGTTGTTAGAATTTTTGTCTGTCTGTATGTTAGTACTTTTAATATTTTAAGAAGCAAGCGAATGTCACTACACCTTAATTTGAGTATAAAAAGACTAGATTCCGTAAGATACATTACTAATACAAACATACATACATATATGACTGTTCAACCATTAAATTTAATAATACTGTTTACTTAACATAAAAAGAACTGGAATAGACTGATTGAACAGAGAGAATAATAGGGTATTTGAAAACTGTCTCAAATTGTCCACTACTTTATATGTGTTTTTCAATTTTCAATTAAATCTTTGTAAAATCCTTTATTAATAATATTAATATAATAAAAAAATGCCTTCAAAGGTTAACATGCCGCGAAAAAGTAAAGACACGCGATTGCGACGTAATCTGCAGGTTCAACTTCAAAAACAATGGAAAACAGTAATGGAAAAATGGAACATTGAAGCAACAAACTTCCGACTGATATTTATTGACATTTGTTATTTATCTGTGTACCAGCAGATGATGTCATTCAAGGTCTGTTGTGTTTTTTTAAATCACGTGATAAAACATGGAAATCTAGTAATACAAAAAAATCACTTTATATTTAATATAATTTGTTTGTTAAACTACATTAGAACCTGTTTACTTTGAGATAAAAATGTAAGTAATGGATATTGTTATTGTAGTGAAATACCCTATTATAATCAATTAGTTATAAATCAATTAAATAACTTTCATAGCCAACAGATGATTTATACTCACCACAGGCATTAAAATTTGCACTGGGACTAAAGGTACTGCCAGTAAAGCTAGATCTTCACGCGGCACACCTGCCTCTACTAACTTGAGGCCTGATACAGCATCACTGGCACTAAATCCAAGCTAAAAAGATTGCGAAATATCATCAATGAAACTTTCATATTTGTTTTCAAGCTTTTTTTTTAAAACTTTTGTCTGTGTGTTTAAACGCTCATCACGCAATAAATAACGAATGGATTCTGATGAGGTTTACAGAGTTGTAGAAGGTCTAACTTAAAATATAGCATTTTTTTATGAGATATTGATGTTAATAGTAATGCGCTGACGACGTTGTGCGTATAAGCCAGTTTATAATATTTACCTTAGCAGTGAATAACACAAGTGCTAGTGTTTGTACAGCCGGCAGTTTAACAATTGTATACAACTGTTTGTATGCTTCAACAATGTCACTTATTCCCTTAACATTATTTTCCTCAGCATTCACAGCATCATTTGCTTCATGCTTAAGGACAGCTACAAGTGTAGTTGTTATAATAAAAATCCAGCCCCAAAACAATAGGAAACTGGATAGTGTGACCATGCCTGTTTCTAAGGGTTCACTCCTTAAATATTTATTGCAGAAGTATGGAGATTCCAGTGCCAAGAACAGCACATAACCCAAGAAAAACCCTGCAGTTTGGCCCACTGTGTTACATGTAGACGCATGGCCAACATTGCACCTGAAACATTTAAATAATTCATCATTGAATAAATACTTTTCAAATATTAAACTTAAAAGATTTATAAGAAATTATTTGCCTTTTCTTACTTGAATTAGAATTATTATTATCTTTTTACAGAATATAATATACCT
The DNA here is from genome assembly GCA_020352625.1 of Cactoblastis cactorum. Classification (NCBI taxonomy): domain Eukaryota; kingdom Metazoa; phylum Arthropoda; class Insecta; order Lepidoptera; family Pyralidae; genus Cactoblastis; species Cactoblastis cactorum. Next base: position 8,891 of record JADGIL010002559.1, read on the forward strand.
TTTCAACATAGTAAGAGCCCACCCGTCAACTGCTATATCCTGTGTGGCAGCCAAGAAGTTAAGAAATAAGAAAGAAATTGTGAGGCACATCATAGATGGTGCTTTGTTGTCAGAACCAAGCCATCCCATTACCGCACTTGACATGATAATCATGACTATTCCAATCAGATACTGCACTGGCACAAGCCAGGTCTTCCTTCTTCCAAATTTTGGCCAAAACATTGCATCCACTATAGGAGCCCATAGTAATTTTACACTGAATGGCCAATTTACGAAACTAAATTCAGCCTGTCAACAAAAAAATATCTATATTTTGGTTATGTTAAAAATAACTTCTTGTAAAGATTATATTGGTAAAGTAAAAATGGAAAAACTATAGAGTTTGAAATTTTTATACATCAAAATGGTCCATAAATAAATTTAACATATTCACTAACCTGTTGGGTATATGTTATTCCTCTATTTTGGAGCAACATTGGCACAGCTCCAGCAAGGCCTAAAGGTATACCTTGCAGAGTATACAAAAATAATAAAACTGCAATATTTAATTCATCTCCCTTTATATTACTTCGTCCAATTTCGCTAATTAAATCTCCATTTTCAATTAACTTGTCATTCTCTGGTAATCTTTTCCGCTTAGTAAGAGGCATGATTAATGCATTTATGGCCTGAAATATTGAACATGTTTATAAAGAAGTTTAACCAACAAAAATAAAACACGTCAGTAGTTTAGACGAACCTTAATTTTCACAAAATATCTGAGAAACCCTGGACTTATTATACTATCCTAAAATTTTTTGAGATTAACATTCATGCACCTTAGTAAATGTTTCAGTTATTTTTCTTTCACTTTTACACAAAACGACCACAAAATATATATAAAGATTTCCAACCTGGCGTCGACGATAAAATTCGAATCGAGAGTCAAGTGCAAAGAGTAATGTCAAATGCACACTGCTGAAAACATAGAATGCCATTGACGTTTCCTAAGTAGTGAGTGACAATGAGGTTATCTGACAACAGACATACAAATGAAATATTAAATCGAGTAATAAATATTTAAAAATCCTTCGTTCTAATGTCAAGCTCCCATTGCGAGCTTATTTGATATTTTATTAATTTCTCATTAATCAAGATTTATTTATTTTCCTATAATCCAGAGTGAGTAATATAGCTTCATAAGTAGGTATTTTCATTCTATGGTAATGTTAAATGTAGCTCTACTATAGGTAAATGATAAAAAGTATGTGCTGTTTATCCGACTGCGGTAGTTTTCTAATAAAAACTACAAGGTCCAGAGCCGTAAAAGAAAATAATAATAAGAAAAAATACCTATAGCCTTTTTTTTTTTTCATGGAGGGGAAACCCAGTGTCTTTATTTGTCGAAGTTAAGTCAATGTCAGACAGTTCTTCCAATCTATCATTAACTAAAATTTGTTTACTTCAGTTTATTTATAATAAAAGTATTTTACTTAATTATATGTATGACATAAAATATAAAAAGATATCAATAAATACGATGAATTTTGTAAAATTTCATAGATTATTTTACTAACAATAAATTTGCTTTATTATTTTTTCATTATAATACTGAAGTTTTAGACATCTGGTTTATGATTATAGATCTTTTCTACTATGTCCCGTGTTTGTTTTTTGAGATGTATATTAAATTCACATGCTCCTATAAAGTTGTGTCATAACGAGGAAATTGTATTGGGACGAAGTAAAATAACAAAAATTAAAGACCAGGGATGTTCTCGTCAACAAAGTAAGTATAACACGTACTAGAAAGAGAAACTTTAGTTGTAGGTACGTAAAGTAAAAATGGAAAAACTAACTAGAGTTTGAAATTTTTATTAAGCGTGATACTATATAAGTAAAAGAATGCTTATTTTCTGGAACTCATTTAATTGTTTTAATTATTTATTAGCATTCTTGTGCCATAACTGCTTGTCTCTACAACTGATCTAATTGATATAAAATTCTGCATGTTTGTATAATGCTAACTCCTAAAAGTACCTATAAGTAATCTGGTAAAGGACAGGTTATCTAAAATGTGAATTGGCTTGGTGATTGGGTAGAGTGAAACTGTAAAAGTATCATCACATTTTATTAAATTCCTTTTTTTATTGTGCCTAACTATCCTTTTTTCTAAATCCTGACTACCTACGAAATAATTACTCTAAATGTTAAGATACAGTATTTAAAAAAATTAAAGTAAGATTTTAAAATAAATATAATTAAGAAACCATTTTCCCTACTCATTGTAGTGAGGTGTATGTGTATTTTCAGCAAGTATGGTCAAAGTGCTTCAGAGTAGGCTCTTTTTGTATGAGGAGTTGACACAGACAGGATTGTCAGTGTCAACTCCTCAATCCAGCTCAATTCCTTCAAAAAGGGAAAGACTGTCAATGGGTTGCACCAGACCTTGCTCATAATTCCCAGATCTCCCAGTAACTGTTCTCTGTTCTAACTAATGCATGCTTCCCCATTCAACTTTTTTCTTTCTTTCTTTCTATACCAGTATGGAAAATAATAGGATTAAATTTTGTAATTTTCTAGTTAGGCTTAAAGCAGACTGTGAAAACTGTTTACTTGAAATCAAGCAGCTCGGGATTAATCCTTCTGGCTTAGATGGATTTGCATTAAAGAGGAATGAGGTTTATAAAGTTGGTCATGGCTCTAGATTGGAAGTTTTACTGAACAATCATGTTCATGTAATTGAATTTGACCCACCACCTCCAGACTTTGTTGAAACTAAAGTGTCTCGTAAAAGAAAATTAGAAGATAAAGAATTTGGTCAGTCTAGTAAACAGTTCAAAACAGAAACAAACAGGTCAGACATAAAAGAGGCAATGAGGGATTTTTGGGAAGAAATTGACAAAGGTGAACTGTACATATTTACTTCTAAAGGAATTAAAGCAAGTAGTAAAATTGCAGCATTTGATATGGATGGTACTATAATTAAAACAAAATCTGGAAAAGTACATCCAGTTGATACAAGTGATTGGCAAATAGCATTCCATACAGTAGCGCAAAAATTGAGAGAAAAGAATACTGATGGATTTAAAATTGTAATATTGAGCAACCAAGCTCCTATAGGTAATGGAAGGGTAAAAATAGAAGATTTTAAAAAGAAAATTGAGAACATTGTTAGCAAACTGGCTGTACCAATTCAGGTTTATTTAGCAACTGGAAAAGGAATTTATAGAAAACCTTTGATTGGGATGTGGAAATATTTATCAGAGAAGGTAATTTTTTTTATTTAATGAAAAATGTTTTTTTTTTTAATAATAATGTTCAAGAATGACCAAACAATTTGATTATAAAATACGTAAAATTTTTAGAGAAATGATGGTGTTGAAGTAGATTTGTCAAAAAGTTTCTACTGTGGAGATGCAGCAGGCAGGGCAGCTAACTGGGCGCCAGGCAAGAAGAAAGATCATTCAATGGTAGACAAGTTAATGGCAGAAAACATTGGAGTAAGGTTTTTTACCCCAGAACAATTTTTCTTAGGTCATTCCATAAGCAATGTCCCAATGATGAAACCTGAATTTTGTCCTAAGGAAATTGTTTCAGTGGCATTTGATGATAGGCTTCTAAATAAGGAAAATGAGGTAAAAATATGAAAATCATTGTTCATCATCTTTATTATTGATATATGGATTGACACAAAATAAATGGACTTTGTCCATTTTCAGATACTTGTTTTAGTGGGTTATCCTGGTAGTGGTAAATCATTCATCTCAAAACAGATTGAGAAAAAATCTGGACATAGGTATGTGGCTGTATGTCGCGATGTTATTGGTACGTGGCAGAAATGCGCCGCTGAAGCTAAGTTACTATTGCAAGTGAGTATAGCGTACCTATTCTTATTATAATAACAAAGTATAATCCCACTTAATTCAAAACTGTTTTCATTTGTTTTTGCTATAAACACTAATAGGATGTACCGTCTCTTTATGAAATTCATTATATTTTCAGAGTGGTAAATGTGTTATAGTTGACAGCACAAATCCAGATCTAGAATCACGTGCACGTTGGATTTCATTAGCCAAGGAGATGAAGGTGGAGTGTCGGTGCGCAAAGATGGCAGTAACGAAGGCGCACGCGCAGCATAATAACAAGTTTCGGCAACTCATGAAGGTCAATCATGTGCCTGTCAACGATATTGTGTATCATACTTACCAGTGAGTTGCTTTGTTTTACTAATCACTGTCTTTGAACAGATTGTCGGACGATCTGACTTAAGGTCGCAGGACGACGCTGGATGCTGTAAGGCCACCAACCAGCCAAATTGCACAACCTAATTATAAGTGTAGGAAAGTACAGATTAGCCGTTTTTCTACCTTTTATCAGGATTAAATATGTGAAGCAAATATATTATTGGTATTTTTGATTGTTCCAGAAATAAATACAAGGAGCCCACACTAAGTGAAGGTTTCAAAGAAGTTATTGAAGTTCAATTTAGCGCAGAATTTAAGGATAGTGCGGCTGAAGAATTATATAAAATGTATTTGTTGGAAAAATAAATGAGTTCAAATAAACAGTTTTAAAGATAGCAGATCTTTTATTTCAAATAGCAGATGACAAAAATTCATACTTAAAAATAATTATATAGCAATAAATTTTAATTTTACTAAAATTATCTTTTAGGCCGATTCAATTATGAATTTAAAAATAGTTTAAGTAAGGGTCCTGTTGAACTCTTGCTTAAACTAGAATAAGGAATTTACGTACATAAGCAGCTAATGTAATACTTATGTACTTAATTATAGGATATAATTTTGAATCAACAAGCATCGTGCCAAGTAGGTGCCTAACGACAGCGAAATGACGATGCTATGTGGTTTATCAACTCATGGACGGATATCACGATTGATTGATGGGACGTACATATTGCTATATGAACTAGGGTGGGACTAATATGGAAAATTAAAATTATATTTTTTTGAGCAGATTATGTTCGTATTGCCTATGTTTTGCCTTTGTTCTATTCAAGTATCGATATTTTCTTTTACTAATTGTAAAGGAAGATAGTTTTCCATTGTGTATATGTACACATAACATACATAAGGTAAAGATTGAACATTCGACAACAGCACAAGATACGACTACTAGACAACTTATGGACAGTTGGCAAGTCCGTCTCATCAATCTATTATTTTATCAAGTTCACAAGACACTAATTAAATATTAAAGCATCCACTCACGGTTTATTTATATTAAAATTATGTGCCTAATTAAAACATCTAACTGAAACTATCTGTACTCAAGCTGAGATTATTTATGTGCACAAGGAACAGCCGCGCGGCGACGTTCCTAGTACTCGCCCTGAAGATGGCCTTCTGAATAGGTCGAAACGGTCGTCGGCGTTACCGACTAAAAATGAACGTAGTATAACCGTGCAAAGACACTAATTATGTCTTCTCGCGTGACTTTCAATGATATAATTATTTATTAAGTTATGAGTTTTAAATGTAGATACTTCCGAAAGTCACATCATACGCATTGTAAATAGTTTAGACACGAAAATGTTGCAATTGTAACATTTCAAAACAGATGCTAAAATATCTAAATTTTTCTATTTAATTTTTTTATGCGCCATGACTTGATTTTTGTCGTAGTGGTATGAGCCTATATTTTTAGGCCCGGCAACGCTTCTGTGACCCCACGGGTGCTGCAGTTGTCTNNGTGACCCGCCTGCTCGTTCGCCTCATTCTTACATTAAGAAAATGGCTAAACTTGGTAAGCAGTGCTATATTAAAGTAGATAGTAAACGATTTAAATCGTCATAAGGAGATTTGCACAGTGTTGGTTGTATATATGCATGTGTACAATATGTAGTATATTCTTTGTTGTTTGATGGTAGTCACTAATGATGCCATCAGGCGCTATTCAAATATGATTATTTGAATATAGCCTGAAAGTTTAATTATGTATTATCAATGTTACTCGATAGTCTACATAGTATCACGTCTCACGGGCCTGGAAACGTATGTATATGAAGTAGGCACATAATATAGAACGCTAAGGATATTTCCTCACGCATGATGATGAGATGTGATGATGAGAAATTTGTAAGTCATTCATCGTCGGGTTCTAGCTCCTCGTCCGCATCGATCAAGTTGTCCAGACTCGAGTCCGAGTCATCCTCCTGTCATCTGCAATATACACTTAGATATGAAAAACTACTCCTGTTATAGGGTTCCGTACCCGAAGGGTAAAACGGGAACCATATTACTAAGGCTTCGCTGTCTGTCTGTCTATCACCAGGCTGTATCTCATAAATCGTGCAAGCTAGACAGTTGAAATTTTCACAGATGATGTATTTCTGTCGCCGCTACAACAACAAATAGGCTTGATTTTTTTTACAGAGTATGTATTTATATAGTAACTTTAAAAATAAATAATTATATTAAAAATAATAATTAAGAGGGGGGCTCCCAATAGTACGGAACCCCTCATGCGCGAGGCCGACTCGCACTTCGCCGTTTTTTAGGGTTTCGTCCCAAAAAAGGGAAAACGGAACCATAATAAAATCACACGTGCGGCTATCCGTCTGACTGATCGATGTTCACCGTTTGCGCCGGAACTACTCAAACGTTTGTATATATACTAAATTATTAAAATGAAATTTGTTGACTACGAAATGATAATAATAGAGCTATCTATGTTCTTATATTATTTATCCTGTTTATCCCATATTTACATTTGTATGGTGGTGGACTGTACAGAAAAATAAATAAAATCATTTCGCGAGCACTTATTAACTTGCGCTGTTTGCTAGTAATATTAGTATAGATAAATCCACACTAATAAATGTGAAATTATGTTTGTTTTTTTGTCTGTCTGTGTTTCTTTTTGTCTATGGACTAGTGTGATTTTTTTATGTGGAGATAGATGAAGGGCTGGAGAGTTACATAAGCTAGTTTTTGACGTTTTCTGTTCTCTCCCAAATTAGATGCGAGCGTAGGCGCAGGCAAAAACTAGTGTCAATATAAAAGATACCTGGTAATGTAGAGTGTATCAATTTGGTCGAGACGCGGGACGGCGAGCGGCACAGCGGCCACGGTCCGCAGCTGCGGGCGCTTGAGTGAGCGCGCGTGATGCACGGCAAGGTCCCCGCACCATCTCTCGCAGCGAGCGTATATTACCACTCCTGTCACAAAATGGAAACTCAGAAAAAAAATGAATATCACACAGATTGAGTTAACCCCAAAGTAAGTTAGAGACTTGTGTTATGTCAAAAGACTCAACTATATACATATGTATATTTTATAACATGACTCAGGCCTATCAGAAAAAATATCATCTTCCACCCTGAACCGATGGTGGGTAACGATTAGGAAATTCACTTACGCTAAACCAAGGAATTTTGCAAAATTTCAAGATTCTGGGTTCCGATATATGTACTTAACACGTCATCTTTTTGTGTCGAAATATGATGTTCGGCAACTACCTACCAGATATTTACTTATGAATTTGTGTTCTGTCGTTAAGTAATAAGTTATAAGTACAACATGAGGTGATAGGCGTTACAGTTAAATTATACGCGGTTAATATCAATCGTTTTTTTATAGCAGAGGGAGGCAAACGAGCAGGCGGGTCACGTGATGTTAAGTAATCACCGCCGCCCATAGACACCTGCAACACCCGGAAGGTCACAGGAGCGTTGCCGGCCTTTAAAGGATTGATACGCTCTTTTCTTGAAGGTTCCGATGTCGCATTGGTCCGGAAATACCGCTGTAGGCAGTTTATTCCACAGTGTGGTCGTACGTGGTATAAAGTTTCTTTTAAAACGTAAGGTGGTCAACCGCCATTCGTGCAGACGGAAATGATGAAATTTTAGTCTGCGACGGATAGTACGGTGTAGGAATTCTACAGCGGGTATTAACTCGAACAACTCCTCAGAACACTCTCCATGATACATTCTGTAGAAAACGCACAGAGATGCAACATCTCTGCGTAGCACCAGGCTGTCCAATTTAGACACAAGGATGTTGCTCACCTGCCCCAGCAAACAGTGTGATAGCAGGCCACGAATCCAACATCAAAGGCGTAAGGAACAGTACAGCCGTCAGCAGTGTGACGGGGCCTTCAACAGACTGAGTCTTTCTCATGCTTAGGATGTGAGCTGGTTGCCACATTGATATGAATGTCCCGGTAAGCCATACTGAAATAATAAAAAATCTTTGTAAGAAACTAGCGTAATTAAATATTACTTTTATGGGTACATACCTAAATCGTACTTCAATGGTAGTTTCAAATTCTTCTTGTATTACTGTTGCCACGCAGGCGGAATTATTTAAAGCTTTGGGGGACATAGATTTTTACTATTTTACAAGCGAATATTTCAAAAATTTTATTTATTTCATTGCTATAATCAAAAAGCAGTTTTAGGAACTTCTATGTACATCATTTACAAAGCTGATACCCCAAATTTCTGATACCCCAAAAAGAAAATATATTTTTTGAAAAAAATATGGATTACTCACAAGGTATTCCAGTAGCAAACATGTAAAGTCTGATAGTGTCATTGCAGAAGGCCACTGCTATAACCGCATCCGCTACCAGCTGCAGTACGGCGCCTGCGACTGACCACCGTACGCCGCGCACGCTTGGCGGCGCAGGAGCACGGGCTTCGGGAGGCGTTGTCACCACCTTTATCAATTTTAATGTGGTTTAAATATCTTATAGTTTAAATATTTTGTTTCATTGGTTTGCTTTATTCATTTTTGACCCACACTCACAAGTTACTGTTTCTCTAAGTACACTCTATAGTCTGTAGTTATAAACTTGCCTATGATCACATCATAAATACCAACCTGGATCCTATCTTTGTACTCTTTGACCACAGCATCAATGTCAGTGGAGTCATCCCCCGATGACATCTCCTGCTCACTCGCTTCACCGTCCGACGGGACATCTCCTATTTCGGTGGCCACCTCTCTAGTGCCACTGCTGCAGCTCATGACTTGATCCAGCTCTTCAGTGGGACACCCAGCATATTCATCAAGTAGTAAGCACTCCCGTTCTTCGGTTTCTAGAAATATTAATATTTAATATCTTTTAATAACTTCGTAGTGGTATGAGCCTGCTGCATGCTTTTTGAGCCTGCAGCATGAATGGGCCGGCTCGTTCGGGGCAGTACCACACTCCCACAGAAGACCGATGCCTGAATGGTGGCTATCAGCCGTCATGCTTCGTCGTATGAGAGCCGGAGGCCCAACGTCCTCTCCATTTGGGGAGGGCGGGGGCTTTTTAAAGGCTGGCAACGCTTCTGTGACCTGTCTATGGGCGGCGGTGATCACTTGACATCACGTGACCCGCCTGCTCGTTTGCCTCCCTCTTACATAAAAAGAAACTGGAGAAAATCTGTCATGTTAAGTTGCAAAATGGACAAAAATAATCCAATAATAATAAAAATCAGATGAGATCGCGTTTATTTATTTGCAAAAGTAATATATCTGAATTTAAAACAAAATTAAAGGTGATTGTAAAATTAAGATCACCAACCTTTTGTAGTTACTTTGGATTTTATGCTTTCCAAAGTTTTTGTATGTCGTATGGCTGAAGGAATGAACCAGAGCCCGCGTTTACTTTTTAGGCCAGACTTCGTTCTTGATGGTCCTTGGATGCCCAACCGTTTATATTCTACATCTGTAATTCAAATATGGATTAACAAAATATTTTGATAACCTACTACATTAGATGAAGCTAAAAGCATTAAAACATGCAGATACATTTTCTATTTACCATTATTTATTTAAGCGCCTACACCTCGCTACCTAGCAAGTGGTACAAGTTCATTAACCTGATCATAAGTAAGAGCAGACATGAAAACATTACGATTAATAAGTCTAATGACAAAACAATGTCAATTGGCCGATGTATGTTATAACTCTTGTATTTGATAAGTTTACTTACCACCGGCTTCTTTTTGGTCTGCGGTGGGCTCACACCTCATGATGGTGAAGTGAAACGCCTGTACTGCAATGCCCAGCAGGTGGCTGGCGTTCATCAATGTAATCATGTGCGTAAGCGGACATGCGAATGCCAGGATTGCTGCCAGACTTCCTGAATATTTAATCAATTTATACAAAGAGCCGTAGAAAGACGAGTGACAAATGTTTGCTATATAAAGTGATTAAAATGATACATCACAAATTATGTAGAGAAGGCCTTGCAGATGGTACCTATACTTGTAACATTTCCTAAGTCTATCTCTAAGCTCGGATAATTGATGCTTAGAGAGATAATTTAATTTTCCTACTTGAAATTATCAGTTTGCATTATAGTCCTTAGAAGATATAATAATTCGATCTAGGTACTTTGTTTCGATAAAGATAACAAAAGTTTGAAGTATTATATAAAGTAGGAAAGACACAGGTAATTTAAGTTTACTACAGTCCCATGTTGACATGATACACGACACCAAATTAATGATAAATTGACGACCTCCGTGGTGTAACGGTTAATGTACCTGAATTTACGGTTGAGTAGCGGACTTAGGAGGTCCTAGGTTCGATTCCCGGACAAATCATAATAGACAATGACCTGTTTCTGATTGGCCTGGGTCTTAGATGTTTATCTATATGTGTATTTATTATAAAATATAAGATCGTTGAGTTAGTATCCCATATCACAAGTCTCATCTTATTTTGGAGCTAACAATATCTGTGCGATTTGTTCTTATATATACATATTTATTTATTAATGATATTACCCCAAGCTTGATGACAATAACGCTTTTATTTATTTTTCTTGATTGAAGTAGCAAAAGTCGGTTAAAGCAATCGTCCCTAATCGCTTTGTATGTATGGAGACTTTCGTTAATGCGTAGATGGGCAAAATGGTTTTATGGCGTAATACGTTAAGTACTTACTATCCCAAAACATGATTGAATTGCGTTGCAACATTTGTTGTTTATTAGACTAACGTTCTTCGTATTATCCATGGTATTATTGAGTAAGTATGAAACGAGTAATGGTGTGCTGTTTATAATGATTTAATTTTATACATTGAACTACAGTCATTATTATATATACATACATATTACATATAAAAATGATTTTGTATTAAAATAACTACGATGAAAACTTTCTTTTTGAGGAACGCAATGCAAGCAGCGTGAGAATTTGATCAATCAATCTGGTTAGAAATTAAATTTAGTTTTAGTAATCTCTTGTTAATTATATAATACTCAGCATAAGCGTACTTATCTAGAGATATTCTCCTGGTCCCCAGTATTTTTACATTTATTTATGTTACATTCGAAAAAATAAAATAGGTATTTTCATTTCGTAATCCACAAACGACTTGTAGGTTAGGTATACCTACAAGTCGTTTACCAGTAAAAAAAATTAAGCAACAAATCAATTTATGCAATTTAAATCTGTTATTAACTAATATTTTTGTTACTTAATCTTAAGATATTTTATCAGCTAATATTTTTGTTACTTAAACTTAAGGGGTAAATAAAATGAAAAGGAAAAAAATATTAAAACCTGCAGTGAATACAGCCAACACGGGACTACCAGTGGTGGTGCTCTCATACGTCATGGACCTGGTGAGCACTTTCCACTCAGGAGATGCTAGCGCCACCAGGACCGTAAACAGCAGGGGACACAGCTCGGTGAGCGCAAGACACACTCCGGCCACGGTGACCGCTGCCAGCACCGGACATACCCAACCCGCTGACCGAGCTTCTAGTAAGGTTGTCACGGGCAGAGATGCGTCGATTGTTGATCTGGGGGAAAATTATGTAAGGAGATAAAGAATATATCAAATGAGATTATATAGATGAAAAATGAAAAAATACTAAAAGATAAACTCTGCAATTCATACATACATATATCGCTTATATTAGATAAGGTAATTTTTCCTAAACATAAATATTTATGTGAACAAAAATAAAAATGAAACACTTTTCTTTAGATTTTTACTGTTATTAATTGATTCATTAGTCAAAGAATCTTCTTCATTTGTAGGTTACTTATTCAACATAAATTCTATAAAATCTAACTTAATTTCTTAATCGTTTGGTTGGACAGCCGGTCGTTTAAGTAGGACTCAAAGACGAAAGTTTGGTTTCGAAGTAGCGACAATATAAGATAAAACTTTTAATAATAAAATTTTGAATGAATAAAAAATTTTTTGATAATAAATTTTTTGATAAAAATAAGAAAACGTAAATGACAAAATACCTAAAATTAAGTAGCAAGGTCATCCAAGATTAAACCTAAATAAGCAAGGAATTGGTGTTGGATTAAGGCTTCCAAGGTGCTAGCAGCTTAAGGATTACTTTGGCTTATCTTTTTTAGTTATATTTCGGTCTGTAGGGTACAAAACTATATATGTTACTATTAATTAAAATAATTACACAAAATTATGCTTCTATAAATTAAAGAAATATTCTTACCCTTTTAACATATTGGCGTAGAGAAAACATATTCCAGAGAGAATCACCATCGGTAATCCCACTTTTAGTAACAAACTTTTCTTTACACTTCCATTTTGTTTCGGAGATAAATTTACGCTGAACGAGTATGAAATTGGTGCACCTGCTGCAAATAGCTGTGAAAATGATTATTATAAATCAAAAATAATGCTGTCTTAAAAATTTAAGTCATTACGTAGTAATTTATGATGTTTTTGTGGGTTAGTACCCAAAAGATGAAAAAGATGCCTTATGGGATCACATTTTTGTAGATTTGTTAAGAGTTTAATTTTAGGAATGCGTAAAGCTTAAATATTAATTAACAACCAATATTTAGAACATACACCATACAAAATTATGAACTACAGGATGGTTCAGCAATAAAGACTAAAACTTACCTCGTAAACTGTAATAGGAATCGGTAAATTAATGTTTGCAATATCGAAATTCATCAATCCAACGATGGCAAAAAATTGGCTGAAGGTATATAGCAGAATAAGTAGCATAAAAGTGAACATTACACTTTCCTGAAATAAAAACATAGTCTAAAATTAAAATTAAATTCTATAGAAGTCGATAACATGGACTGATTTTCAATAACATGGGCGCTCACCTCAAGGCCACACATAAACATGGCACAGACAACCATAACAACTGTAACTCCCAACACATCGGGCCAGGGTTCCCCCAGCGACCTCGTCTCGTACCCAAACAGCCACCTCCTGGTCCTTCCTCCAGTCACGTGATCGGCCGTAGCACTGAGAATCCTGGCACAAATCGCCACGGCCACTAAGTGGGACAAAAAGGACATCCACATGGCCATGAAGTCCGCAAAGGAGCGTAGGTTTCTCTCGCGTCTTCCTCTCACAGTTTTTGAAGGTGGGAGTATCTCAGCTAATTTCTTTAAGTCCTTACACGTAAAGGCTGCAAAAACATAAATTAATGTTTTTAAACCATCATATTTTTCAAATCTGCGAGTAGTATTACCGCTGTTAGTGGGAATACTTACTGGCCACAGCAATAAAGGCAGCTAGCAGTATTACAGCAGGCACGGCGCAGTAGCTGGCGCTGGCAGCAGCAAGCGGCGCTAAGAGCAGCGCGCCCAGTGTCCAGCGCGCTCCGCACGCTTCCCCACTTCCCAGGGCGCTCAGCGTGCTGGTCATTTTACTGCACTCTTTTCTTTCATTTGTCATTTTTGATAAGCTGGAAAAATTTAATTGTAATTGTAAGGTTTTAATTTGTGTTTTAGAACGATATATATGTACCTATTGACAAATCTATATACAGTCTGAGGCAGTAAATTATCTCGCCAGGTCCTTAAATTGCTATTTTTTGAAAGCATTTCAAATAAAATTACTGTTATCATAAAAATAACATAAATGGGAAGCAAATGGAGATTTACATGATTAAAGTGTCACACGCTATAATATTCATAATTTCATTTGAGCAAATAACTCTACTTAGGTATACTCATTGTATAATGTTATACAACTTTACACTGTATTTGAAGTTATTACACTTTTGTTTCGGTATTTATGTACAAAATAATTTCTAAAATAATAGAGAAAAACAAAATGTTTGTACATATATGTGTGGTAAAGAAGGAAATAGTTCTACAAAAGAGATGAAACTGGATAAAACAGTTGAACGTAGGTATAAGAAAAATAAGATACGACATAGTACTCACCATGGTAACTTAACACAATTTAAGGACACTTTAAGTTTATCTGTAGTCTTTAGTCTCACTCACATTTTCACAAATATTAAGACCACATTTTCTAGGTTTTAGCCAAAAATAAGGCAGATGTTTTAATTTCCGAAGAGAAGTGGTAAATAAGGTTGAGTTTTCATGTTTATGCGGACATTCTGAGCAGCATGGAGATATATCGATGTCTCTTTTGTTCCCTCCCTGATCGATATGGGGAGTTGATGGGGAGTCACTAGTGTGACTAGGTATCAGCTGTTACAGATTTTTATGCTTTGAAGTCTGTTTTTAGAAGAAAATGTATGTTGACTGAACTGATACGAAGACAGATAACATTGCAAAATTTTATGATATTTACAAGGTCATTAACATCGCTCACCAGTAAATACTTCAAATCAGATTTTTCTGTATAGGTACTGTTTAGCTTATTTTGGTTAGCAACGTGTAAATGTTAAAAACTTACTAGATTATATTGATTTTTTTTAGAAGGTCTGTGTATTTTTATTGTCATTAATATCGATATACAGTGGTATATAAAAGCCTTCATTGCAAGTTTATTTCTTTTGAACGAGTTGATTACTATAGTTTTGTTTCTTAACACAAAAATATTCAAAAGAAAGTTCTTGTAAAATAATAACGAAGTGTGGTGACCATAAATTTTGTAGTAAGGTTTCACGCTAAGCGGTTTTCATCGTCTCCATCACCTTGTCTATCTTTATCTGGTCGTTATCTAACAGGCTAAGCTAAACCGGTGACCGGTGGAGTTACTAGTCTAGTCATTACTATTATAAAATGAATTTAAAAGAGGTAAAAATCGGAGATCTCAGCTTTTATGTAACAACTAGCGACAATCCCGCGATATCGTCCGCAAAAAAAGTCTAAAGCGTTTTTAGATATGTGATACCAAGGACGTCTTCTTTTAATGTCCTTGTATGACACTAAAATATTTTTACAACTACTATTAAAAATATAAGTATAGATAACTAGCAGGTAAATAGGAAATTCATAACGGTAACTGTAATCGTAATATGCTCCAACAGATGTTAAAAGTTCAAAGCAAAAGAAAATTTAGGTATTTTCAGGGATAGGATTAGGATTAGGATCTAGATCGATTTTAGGATTTTAATTTTTTTGGCAGTCTCATTGGCACAGCGGTAAAGTCCTTGCCTCCCAAGCAAGAGACCCCTGGTTCGATTCCCGGTCAGGTCATGATAGAAAATGGTCTTCTTCTGATGCAAAAAAATGTCTAATTCAATTTGTATTGTCTCGTACTATATATTTATTTTTTATTTAGCTAATTTTTAGATAGTTTTTGGGATAAGTATCTACTCATAAACTTGTTTAAATCGTACGATTTTATACTACAGATATGAATATTCTCGAAATAATGACATCATTTAATCCAATTATTACACGCAATGAGCACAGAACTTAGATTAGATATGTATGGATAAGTGACGCAGTCAAATTTTCAAACAAAAATATCTGTTTATTTTGGTGCAGGGGGAACGGCATTACTACATTGAAAGAAAACACACATTGACAAACAAAATTGCGTCGTTACAAACCCAC
>JADGIL010002569.1:0-16264 GCA_020352625.1 Cactoblastis cactorum
GATTATCTCGCGTTTAGCTAAACCGATTTTGGTATGCTGAACAGGAAGTGCTGCATGAAATTTAATGCGGATTTCTTTAGTTGCATTTAAAAAAAAAACTCTACAAATCCGTCACATCGATATGCCACTTACAATCCAAAATAATATCAAAGGTATGTGACGCGTGGTCGTAGTCGAAGCATAAGCTAATACCAGTAAATCGCAAGATAAAATGGAAAATCCGGTGATTCACGCCTCAGAAACCAGCTGCAGTAAGATTAGGAGGTTGCGCCAACTAAGTCCTTTTAATTGCCGTCCGCACCTGCCCCGCCGCACTCCGCACCCACCATTCATTACACGGGCAATTACCAACTGGCGAGGAGTCAACAGTTTCCTTATGAAATTATGAACTTAATTGGTTTAGATTGGACGGAGAGAGAGTGTATCCTTGTGCTGGTTGGTTCTTGTGTTCTGATCATTATAACGCTGTGCTGGAAAGATTTTTAAATTTAATTTAATTTTTTAATATTTTTAAAATGGTCTGTGTGCATTTGATTTAATAGTAATATGTACATCTTTATTTGTTCCTACTACTTCTTCAATAGGACCAGATGGTTAATTCCCTTCATTTGCAATCATTTACAATATCATTAGATACCTTAGCACTCATGTTACAATTTACAGCACTCCACTCTTGCTCTCAATAACGTAATCTATCTTCTATTCAATGTTTTGTCTCTTAAAATACTAACAGACAGATATTTTTCTTTTATTTTAAAATACTTCTTGTAAAAGGTTTTGTAGTCACCCCTCACCGCCTCGTGATTAATGAGAAATGGCCTACCGAGCAAAAGGACAAATTTGAGCTAAAAATCATTGGTGCTTACCCAAGACCCAGGGATTAATGGCGCGATATAAATGATATAATGTTATGGCTGATGAATTATATCCAACCTTTGGTAGACCTTTATTGGAAGAAGGATAACTAAGCTCATTTAATAAATGAGAAACTGAGGATAGATGTGTTACGAAGTTATGCTTTTACCAAAGGTGATAATGTTGGTGTTTAAACACGGATGGAATATTTTTATTTTTCGTTTATAGTAGAAGTAAATAAATGATAAATCCGAAAAGGTATTTTTAAATATACTAAAAATTTATTTATTTAATATGTGTATTTTTATAGACTATAAATAAATTACCTGCAATTGCTCATAATAAGTATTTTTTATGCATCGTTATCCCTACGGAAGCATTGTTCCAAAGCAAATAAAAATATAAGCTAAAGGATTTAAAACTATAAGCTAAAGGAATAAGAATGGAAACCACAAAAAATCAATAACATCCTACGAGTCGTTACAACTAATGGCTTTCAATTTAGCCGCTCGTTACCTTGAAAGGAAAGTTTTGAATCGTTAGAGATTTTTTCGCATTTTCCTACCATAATTTATCAATATCTATTTTTTTTGCCTTGAAACATAATAAATAGATAGTTTATAACGAAAATGTATACGATCGCGATTAAACATCGTATTTTCTTGTTTTTTCTAGGTGTAATTGAGCACACATAAAATATGTCCTATAGAATAGAAAGTAAGATAGATCTTTTTTTTGTCAGAGGGAGGCAAACGAGCAGGCGGGTCACGAGATGTTAATTGATTATTGCCACCCATAGGCAACTGCAACACCCGCGGGGTCACAGAAGCGTTGCCGGTATTTAAAAAGCCCTCGCCGTCCCCAAATCCCATTTGGGGAGGGCGGAGCGCGGATAGCCGCCATTCAGGCGTCGATCTTCTGTGGGAGTGTGGTACTTCCCCGGACGAGAGGGGCCAATCATGCTGCAGGCTAACAAAGCAAGCAGCAGGCTCCACACCACTACAGGAAGTGGCTCCATACCACTACAAAGAAGTGGCTCCATACCGAATACATTATATATAGATATTTTTTTTGGCAACTCTTCTACTATTATACCATTCTGTTCTAGTTAAACCTCATAATTCCTAAATCGAATACCAGCATGATCTATAAAACTGTTACTACCACAAGAGTTACTACGCTAATCAAAACAAAATTGCACTGTAACGTTAGTCTTTTGAAAAGCATTCAACTGAACCTATTCCAAGCTATTTCACGTGGTTTACGATCTATTTAGCCGTACGACCGATCGTTTGTTTGGTGGAATTGAATTCCAAGTCAGATGAAATTATTACACCAACAAAAAAATGAAGACCCGAAATACTTACTTAAAATGCTTAATTTGGAGCCTAAAAGACTAAAAACTAATTGGAAAGATGTAACCACAAAAGTAAATTAAATATCAAAAATATTAATGGATCAAAAAATGACGAAATGAGTATGTTTTAGGTGGTCAATAATTATTTATTACTACCTAATGAAATACAAATTCATTTGATGAGCGTACATTTTGTAAAATATTGGATTTTAAGACTGCAATAAGCCTCTAGATGAGAAGTACTTATGTAACAATTACCAAGTTCTATACCTAAAGCAAAATCTTATTACGTTAGTCGTAATTGATTCAATTACTATTGATGAAATTAGAGAAAATGTTTGAATATATTGGTTTAAAAATAGATTGATAAATACAGAAGATAATGTAATACGTCTCATCTCTTACGGTGTAAATAGTATCAATAAGAGTCATCACTCGAAGGTCATGGTGAATAGGCTTATTGGTGGAATTGAGGTTCACATATAGAAACGGATAGTTAGCCAATAACCTAAGAGTATACACGTACAGCTAATAATCGTAGTGGTATGAGCTTACTGCATGCTTTTTAGCCTGCAGCATGAATGGACCGGCTCGTCCAGGTCAGCACCACACTCCCATAGAAGATCGACGCCTGAATGGCGACTATCAGCCGCCATGCTCCGTCCGGTGAGTGGAAGAGCCGGAGGCCCAACTCCCCCGCCCTTCCCAAATGGGATTTGGGGAGGGCAGGGGCTTTTTAAAGACCGGTAACGCTTCTGTAACCCCGCGGGTGTTGCAGTTGTCTATTATTATCACCTATTATCACGTGACCCGCCTGCTCGTTTGCCTCCCTTTTACGAAAAAAAAGAAAACAAGAATAATCACCTAGCCCTTATTCCGAATAATGCTGTCAATTTAGTATAGAACACAAAAAAAACAATGTCATTTATACTTGCACAATGCCATAACTGAACCATGACTGACACAAATAGTAAAAAACGTTATAATATATAACAACGGAACGAAAGGGTAATTTTTATAACGACAATTGTACAGGTTTTTTTTATGGTATACATTTTAAATATATATATTTATGAAATGATTAGGATATAATATTTTCTATAGAATAATATATTAAAATGTTTAAAAATAAATAAATAAATATTTAGAGACAAATCACACAAATTGAGTTAGCCCAAACTAAGTTCGAGACTTGTATTATGGGATACTAATTCAACGATACTATATTTTATAATAAATACATATATAGACAAACATCCAAGAGCCAGGCCAATCCTTCATGACCTGACCGGGGATCGTACCCGGGACCTCCTGAATATCGGTCAAGTGCGTTAACCGTTACACCACGGAGGTCGTCAAGATTATAGATATTAGTGTGATTTTTTTATTTCTGGATAGTTGAAGGGAATAGAGAGTTGAGAGGAGAGTAGCATAGGCTACTTTTTGTTTCTTTCTTGCGAGCGAAGCCGCGGACAAAGTAACAATAACTAAATTAACAAAAATAACTGAAAATTATGATACATTACCGCCACTACGTACGGGGTTAATAGTATTGAAAATAACCATTCTAGTATCGTTGAGATAAATAAGTTTTCTACGAGCAATATTGGCGTTTCTTATTATTGCTATGACAACCAGTCATGTAGGGTCGCCTACAATGGCCCTCAACGCGAACCCCACCTTAGTGAAAGTGAGGTAGGTATACTACGGATCATCACACGTGCGTCGAATTTTGGTAATGTCATTGACTCCTAAAACGTAGCGTTCAATATAAAACGTAAATTTGATATTAACATGATAAACACGACCATCGACAATATTTATAATAAAATACTATACAATGAATTGACGAAATTTACTTTGATGCTGTGGTAAGAAAGTCTTATTTTAATATCAAACCTCAGATATAACAGAAAGTGTTGACTTGTCCACGTGACCAATGTGTTAAGACTATATTAAAAAAGTTTATATTTCATATATTTCAATAATTTAAATTCAAAATTTGTTTTTTTAGTTTATAAAGATGGTACACATCAACTAATTGCACTGGACTCCAGACTAGGATTCCCTATGTCGTGGAGACCAGTGCCATAAATAAAATTACTTAGATAAGATCTTTCCCGAGAAAACAAAACTTACCTACTTTATCAAAACATGAACAGAAAAACAATAACGCGCAAATCAGTTTGCGCTCGTCTTTCTTATCATAATTAATGACAAATAACTTGACAAGAATCTCCCCAGAAATAACTTACAAATATACTATTTATACATACTTATATCGAAAACTATGAAAATATGTCTACAATATCGCAAGAGTTAATTAATTGAATACACATTATTGGTCATTTTAGGACACACTTCTTTTTAGGTATATTTTCTTTTACTCGATAAAAATAAGTAATGTCTCAGCCGAATGGCACGAAAACTTAAAATTCCTTTAACATTTCAATCCCAATGTTAGGAGAAGATATTGGATCAAAATATATTATAGGCACCACTGCTTCCACTGCTACTGAATTCGCGGAGAACTAATAACTCGTAAACTATTATTAATTAAACGAATAAAGTAAGTATACTATATCCAATTTCATAGAAAATCTTTAAGATCTTTTTTGGGTTATATCTTTTTTTACAACATTATTTCAAAGCAAACAAATTATTTGTGACTTCTAATTAAACTAGTATGTAAATACTTTATGTAAATAAATATCTAGATCGAGTAAGCAACTAAACACCATCACAAACAACATTCCGTAGGTCTATTATGTAATTATACCTTGATAATAAATGTAATATTCCACGACCAGCAATAACAATGAACCGCTATGAATAATGCAAGTTCTAGAGAACATCGATCGACGAAGAGGTAAATCTCAACTAACAAACAGTAATAATAGGTAAAACGGATTACTGTCTTCTTAAAGATGCAAATTAGGAGTCAATATTAATGTTCGTAAGACATACAATAAGCATGTAAGGATATTTGTGTTTTGTATCAAAAAAGCCAAAGCAAGGGAATGTTGCTCAAACATGAAAATGTCTAAAAAATTACCTTGAATATCATCATCATCTTTTTAGCCGCAGAAAGGTCATTGCTGGGCATAAACCTCTCGTACCTTACAAAATGACAGGTTAGAAGTGGTCTGCATCCAACTGTAGCGGGAGCTGGGTGATGATGCTCGACCGCCACAAAGGGAAGATCTTCCCGTCAGGCCGGATGTCATGCCTGGGGAACCGCGGCTCCGACAGAGTCTAGCGGAGGAGAGTCTTGTATATACTCGTATACGTCCAATCTCAGGAAACACTCTGCTTGCGCGGTTTAGGACCATTGAAGATAAATCCTTTATCTTGTGGCGTAGGTAGATGTCGCCACACAACGTTTCCTGCGACCTTCGTCAGCTCATCAGACCATCAAGTCAGTGGGTGCGACGGTACGCTTGCTGAGACGTGATCTCCAATCGAAAACCTTTTTGTCCATTCGGCCAAAAGCCCCATCCTACTTCAAAGAGCGAATCTTCTAAGACATGTCGGTAACTTTTGATCTTCTAAGGGTGTACTTACAGAAAAAAATTACTTTGGAAAGGTTAATTTCATTTCTCATGTCCTTAAAGGTTTAAGGAAGAATTAAAGTGTTAGCCTCTGAACCAAGACATCTCAGCCCTTTATTATTCATTTAAAAAGCTTTATTGTCCCTCAAGTAACAAAAGCACATGGACAAATGGTGACCTTAATAATAAGAGCATTCTCTACCAGCTAACCATGAGAATAAACAGAGAAAAAGAATATTGTGCGGCGCAAAAAAGCACTTGAGGTAAAAATTATTTATATAAATATCAAAAATTAAATAAATTATCAGGTAGATAGGGAAGTAGTACTTTTTTTTTGCAATTGCACGTTGGTTCATGTAAATTGCAGGCGTGGCGCTTGCACAATGGACACATTGTATGTCGTCGGACGGGCCCGTCCGCTTCGTTTCACTCCATCCATTACTTTTCACTAGTCCACTATGGTTTGCGTGTTGTGTTGAGTGAATTTTTAAAGTGCTTTATTGTTACAGTAGTGTCATTAAAAATTCTTCTCATGTTTTATTTTTGTTGGCGTAGAAAAATTCCCGTGTAACTTCAACTACGTTGATATGTTTATATTTACATTGCTAATGCATAAATTAATATTTTATAATTATTTCTTAAGTTTACGCGAATATTAGACATTGAAATGAAACAAATTTAATGGATTTTATCGCGGTTTAATCACTACACACAAGTAGTGTAGTGATTAAACCGCGATTAAATCCGTTAAATTTGTTTCATTTTAATATTTTATTATACAGATGTAGTGCACGTACAGTTTTTTACGGTACATATATGACGAATAAAAGCAACAGTACATCAACCTAACCAAAATTGTAAATTCATCACATAGAGACTAATGCATTTTGTTCAATAATCTGATTCTAAAGTGGATGTTTTTTATTTATTTTTTACACACACGTACACACACATTTCTTACAACTATCATTTTTAAAACATGAAAGATACCTAATATTATTTCCTAATACTTAATATAATAATAAATATTAATATAATCTCCTAATTTAGGAAGCGGATCCCAGGCTCTGAAGCATCATTATAAGATAAATAAGTACGTGTGTATGTATTCAACTGAGGAATTTATATCACTCCATTTTGATTGATTTTTAAGTTTTTCGAAAAATATACTGTAAGTTGAATAAATTAAGATCGTTTCGCTCAATCAAAAAAGTCTCTATAGCTTCAATATTAGATCCGCAATCCGCAGGTTACATAAGTATAGTTTCTACGTGCTTACGCGCCGATCATTCATTTGCATTCTTGTATCGTTTTTGGGTCAACTTAGCGGCGCCCGTACTACGAAATCTCGTGTCAATGCCATAAACATAGCCATAGATTAATGATGCCTCATCATTATTCCTTTGTTTGTTTATTTAAGTTATAACTACTTTATTTCAAGATTTTATGTTGATCTGTCTGTCTTTATATTTACACGAAACAATATTGGATGAAATTTTATGCGGTTTTCACAGTTGCGGTAGAAAATAAAAAATCGAAATCAAAAAGTTTTTTTATTCAAGTAGGCCACATGTTTATTTACATATTGATTGCAAAGCTACAAATTATCAGCGTTTCAGAACGACCACAAATGAGAAAAACACGCGGAAAGAAACTCAGCATTATTGATGCAGCCAATAGACAAATATCTAAAATTTAAAAATTGGATTTGTTTATTGGGCAAAATACTCACAACTGACATTGACAGCTATATAATTAACGTATTATTTATTAATATCACGACTTTATACAAATTTTCGTAATGTTATGAGCCTGTTTTTTTAGCTTGCAGAATGAATGGGTCGGCTCGTCCGGGGCAGTACCACACTCCCACAGAAGACCGACGCCTGAATGGTGGCTATCAGCCACCATGCTCCGTCCGGTGAGTGGGAGAGCCAGAGGCTCAACTTCCTTGCCCTCCCCATTTGGAGAGGGTGGGGACTTTTTAAAGGCCAGCAACGCTTCTGTGTGCCCGCGGGTGTTGCAGTTGTCTATGGGCGGAGATGATTACTTATCATCACGCGACCTCTTACATAAAAAACAAATGACGAATGCTAGCACATCATCATAGCGTAATTACCTGTTAATAGATTTAAAATATTAGGACATATGTTTATATCTGTTATAAAATAATCATAGCATCATTAGCGTACTATTGTTCACAGTATCCAACTACTAATATTCGATAATACACCTTAAAACCGAATAATTAGAGTTAAATGTTAACAAAAGGGAATTAATTTAGTGCTGACATCATGTATAATAAAATTACCTATTCCATTATGGCCGAACACGATTGCAGCGATGCAGTTTGTGAAATTAATTCACTTGATTATAACGTTGTTGGATAAACGTTAAAAGATTTTTTAATTAAATTGAAAAATGACTATGCACCAAAAAACACAATTGATATAATCGAGTATTTATAACTTACTTAATAGATGTAGATATATTTTCCACTTCCTATTAGTTGGGCCGTATACTTGCCTTAGTCGTATAAAAAATACGAATTTTATATTTTAGCCCAAATCTAAAACTGTTATAAGTATGTAGTAGTTTAGTATTTTGGATTTTTTCGTCAATTGGCTACTTATAGATAAGTATAAACTAAAAACAAGTGATAACCTTAGGCGTATTAGTAGTTTATTTTTCGTTTTTTATCATTCTGTACAGTTTTGATACAAAAAAAGAACAAGAAAGGAAATTTTATTGTAATTTTTTGTTACATATTATAACAAAAGTACACCTATTTGTAAACCTACGTGACGTTAAAAAAACAATACAATTTGCGACAATACCATAGTAACCTTGACAATTTAACTGGAGCGAAAACCGAACGAGTACCCGTGGTAGTCCGCTCCCACCACCTCACCATCGGGCAATGTCAACATATGTAGCTTACGCAAGAAGGCCTCGCGAAGAAAAATCTACCTTTTCTAAAACCTGTTCTTGATGCACTCTATTTTTACAGTCATAAAGTTCAAATTAGATCATAATTTAAGTTTTTGAGGTTGCTTTGCTAATTTCGTAATATGTATGGGAAGTTTAACGGTGGATTTGTTGATAGTAAAAGTGGTTTCGAGCTTTTTGAGAGTGAAACCTCGTTGGTTGTTAGCGGTGTATGGAAAATATGTTTCGAAATCTTTTAAGGTTCTATGGTTTCTCTTTTTGGTCGGAAAATATGCACTCAGCACAAAACTTTATAATTTATACCATGTCTGGAAGGTTCTCGAAAGTTTTTTATGCAATTTATTTAAGTTTTTAGGAATTCATAATCTCGTCGAGTCGTTTTGCGAACAAACACATTATAATTTTGGTATATGATAGAAAAAAACAATACCTACAAACAACACTATAAAATCTTTCAAATAAGCAGGTATGCATTCTTAGATCAATGCGTAAATAATAACACAATTTTTCGTCCATTTAATTGAACGTCTATTCTATTTTTTTTTATAGATCATAACATATTTACTTACTGCCAAAGAAACAGCAAAATCCACACTAAACGAATGCGCACAGTCAGATGAAACAGAAACTATTCATTTATTGAACAAAAATGCACCAACCGCCCCTGAACTTGACGTCATTCGTTGCTATAGCAATGCTCTCCCAGGGAATTCAACCCCTACACATTCTAGTCTGCACTTTATTAAAAAAAACATAGAAATTAAAACAAAATTAAAAAAATAAAACGCACTGGCACTGTTTACTTTTAAGAAAAAAATAAAGGCATTCGAATGTTTTAGTTTCGATTTTCGAACGTTATATTTTTAAGGCGCGCCTCGAACGCGCGTCTACGCGACTGTACGGAGCGCACTACGTAAATGTCAGAGCCATCGGCACATGTGCGGGGAGTAATAAGGCTGCGTGTAGATCGTGAATTAATTTTCCGACGACTTTTCCGTCTATCGAATATAAAATATTTGCAACTGAACATCTAGTTTAGGTTTTAATTTTAGGTATTTAAACAATGAATTATTAAG
The DNA here is from genome assembly GCA_020352625.1 of Cactoblastis cactorum. Classification (NCBI taxonomy): domain Eukaryota; kingdom Metazoa; phylum Arthropoda; class Insecta; order Lepidoptera; family Pyralidae; genus Cactoblastis; species Cactoblastis cactorum. The sequence goes on from JADGIL010002569.1 coordinate 9,789, forward strand.
TTACTATTGTCCCTTTTTACATATATGTGTACATGAATAAATAAATAAATGAAAATAATCTGATATGTTCTTAATTAACAATAAGTACTAAGAAATAATACTAGAAGTAACAATGAACTTTATTATAAATTAATAATGGAGTTATTTCTCTAGAAGTCATCAATAAATATTAATAACTCATTCGAAATAACACCATACAATGATACTTAAAAACGTTTTTTCAGGAATAGGATAGCCTATTAGTGTTTTAATTATAGTAAGCATAAAGACATAATTAGACATATCGATACATAAAAATGATTTTATTTCTATTTAATGTCATCTGTTACCAACTGCCTATAAGGTATTGGAACGAAGTGAAATTATTTACTTAATTTGTATTTTGAAATGAATTCCTTAATTATATTTTAACCAGCCGCACTGTCGCATGAAAATCTTCTCAACTGTAGCTACACCCTAAAATTGTGTGAGCGAGACGGTAAGAAACCGGGGTTGTACATCCGCTTTTCTCCGCGTTATGTAAGCTCGCCCTGGAGCCTGGCGACAGCCCCCGCCCCTTCACCCTCACCCTTCACACGCCCTGGCAGCGAGCTCCTTGCAAAACTACGAATCGTTGTTTAAAACCATAATTTCTAAACTAATCTAAAATATAAACAAATTTGAGTAAATAAAATTTTAACACAAAACGTCAGTGTGAACTAAACTTAATTCTTAGTACAAGAGGTTAATTTTAAAAATTTAGATTTTCTTCTGAACAAAGCAATTTTCTTCCGTCCGGGCTTATGGATCCGGGATTTGGACCTCTATCTATATATACAAATACAACATATTAGGCGTCGATTTGTTAACATTTTTCTATTGTGGGTGGGTTGGCTTGCTAACGTTTCCTTCGTTAAAAATAGACATTTTGTTTGGGTCTTTTACGGTTTTTCATAAGGTACATAAATGTATTCAAATTTATGTATATGTAAGTTTATGTAACGTGAGCCTGCTGCATTCTTTTATTAGCCTGCAGCATGAATGGGCCGGCTCGTCTAGGGAAGTACTACACTCCCACAGAAGACCGACGCCTGAAGGGCTATCAGCCGCCATGCTCCGTCCGGTGCGGCGAAGCGGAGGGCGTAGGTTATATAGGCCGGCAACGCTTCTGTGACCCCGCGGGTGTTGCAGTTGTCTATGGGCGGCGGTGATCACTTAACATCAGGTGACCCACCTGCTCGTTTGCCTCCCTCTAACATAAAAAAACAGACATGATTTTACAGAAGGATTTTTGTCTTGCTAGTAAGTCAACATAGCAAAAATCTTTATTTCGTAGAATAACTAAATAGTTATTTCTTACAAAGACAAAAATCGGATTATCCTCTATAAATGCAGGGTGAAGTACTTATATTGATTTAGAAATCCAAGCAGAATCTTCTAATCCTATTAGAAGGTGTTCTCGCACAACTTCATAACATTATTTAACCGACTTTAGGAATTTTCGAGCAATTCGTAACTTAGATAATATGAGAGAACTTACAAATTCGATTGTATGAAACGGAACCCTAAAAAGTTAGATGTGTTTGAAGGTTTTGCTGCTAAAATAGAAGTTATTAATAAAATAATCTTCTTTATCGACAAAATTATAAAAAAAAAATTAAATTCGTTCTTGTTTTTAGAGGATGCAATATAATGTGTTATTTTTTTAAATTAAGTATCTATACATATAATAAAATTGTAACTGAGCTATATTCGTACATGGGAGATATTTAAGAAAAAAAAATATAGGGGTTCTTTATAGGGCCTATAAAAGCCAAAACGATTGTTTTTACAATTAATTGTTGTCTGCCTGTATCTTTGTACGTGTATCACAAAAACCTACCTAACGGATCTGGATGAAATTTGGCACAGCCATGGACTATAACCTAGAATAAAAGATAGGCTACTTTTAATCCCGGAAAAATGTACGGTTCCCGAGGAATATAATTTATTGTAACCTAGCAATAATATATTGCGAATATCGTAAATCTACGCGAACAAAGCTAGCATTAGCTAGCACCTAATATTTACCTTATATGCCTACGTTTTTAATTGAACGAATGTTAATTTTATAAAAAAAATATATTGCAATCTATATATAAAACTCTTCCGTTACTGAGTGACTGACAGACAACGCACAGCCGAAACTACTGAACTCAAGAAGCTGAGTTTGGCATGTAAGTTCCTTGGAGAGTGTAGGAAATCACTACGAGAGGAATTTTCGAATTTTCACCCCAAAGGGGGTGAAAAACCTTTTGATATGAAAATTAATCTGCGCAGGCAAAAATTAGCAATTGATAAAATACATCCACAGATTCAAGGGCTCTAAAATGGCATTTACCCTGAGCTTACGGCCATTCAACCTTATGATAGATACGCCACCGAAAATAGAGCAACTATAATTCATACATCACCCGACATGGACGTGTTCGGGTAATAAGTCGTGAATCTCCCAAAGGGATCCCAAATTGAATTGACGAACGTCGTAGGTATATGTGGATAGAATGTGTAAGATTGATTTGATAGTTTAAGGAAATATACTATTATTGTAAAACTAGCTTATGCCTGCGACTTCGTCCGCATGTAACTACTATGAAATGAAATGGATTTATTTACGTGAAACATGGTAAAAGATGTTACAAACAATTATAAGGTTCGCCATCGTAATGGCATGTAAATGATTGTTACGAATATATTTAAAACAAAAAGAAAAAATATTAAATGTAAACAATGTCCATGCAAAACGCTTATCTTGTGAATATTTCGAGTTCTTAGCGGCGTATCCAAATGGAACCTATGCCATATTTAAGTTATACCGTCTAAGATACAACTATGAAGACCGCATCAAATTTCGTCCAGTAGTTTTTGTGTGATGCGAGTATAAATATACACATGCAATATAGACAGATAAAAATTCTAAAAACAATCGTTTTGGCTTCTATAAGCATTATAAAAGTCCCCTATATACTCTTTAAATATCTCTTATGTACAGATATAGTTCGGTTACAATTTTATTATATGTGAGCATAGATTTACTTTCAGTGTTGATCTCTTACTTGAGACCGAGCCGTGGTTTTATTCCAATGTTGCCATTCGTATGGGAATTACGCAATAAAACGTAGACTTGCCTTTGTTCGTAAATGGACTATGTTACACTGAAAGAATTTTTCGAAGTATTCTCATGCGATAAGCGAATTTAATTAACCAATCAAACAAATTCGACATTAAAATGAAACAAATTTAACGAATTTTATCGCGTTTAATCACTACACACAAAGGAATTTATACTGTTTTAAGATTTTTGATTGTTTCATTTTAATGTCTAATATTCGCGTAAACTAAGAAATAATTAAACAAATTCGAGTTTACAATATTAATAATAGATAATTGAAATAATTGTAGATTTTTTTATAAATATGTACTTAACTACAAAAAAATTGTTATAAAAAAAAACTAAGTACATATAAAGTACGCTGTCCTTTTTATTTAGGTATTCTATTTGCCGACTACATTTTTTCAGAGTTCTAGTTCTGTATGTTTTGGTATTTTTTATTTCTGTTACAAATCCTCACAAAATGCAAAAGTTCTTCTCACAAACTCACTTTGACCGCTTGATCAGGATTAAAAGTACAGCTCTTAGCAATTTTGCAACGTACTTATGTGTTTGTTATAACTTGATAAAACGGCGCTGGTATTCTAAATTTATTCGTAATCAGTTAGCTTAGAGATTTAACCATGTCTTCATTTTATATTATTGATATATACCTAACAGGGTAGGAGTTTCTAATTCGATAACTCATCAAAGCAATATATTGTATCGTATCGTATCTCAACTATATTGCAATCGCTCCTCTGACCGCTCTCCTATTAAGCAGTATCAGATTTGATTACTTACTTGAATAAGATCTAGGTGTGCATAGGACGTATGTCCGTACATGTGAGTAAATAAGTAAGAGTAGGCAAGAAGATACAAAGGAACAGATAGGCTGTTCTTAGGCAGCCATGCTCCATAACGAGCACAAACGCCATCTTTGACCATATAGATTAAAGTAACAGGTGAGAAAGATGACGCTCAAATTACTGCTGATTTCGATAAAAAAGTGAATACAATTAATATATATACTACGAAAGATATGGGTACATCCCACTTTATTAGTATTCGATTATTTATCTGAGACATCGATATTTTCCATTTTGTTTAAATCAAAGCTTATTTACCGGACAAATTACAATTCTCCCAACTTTCAAGAATTTGGTTTAACAGCTCAACCCCTATAACTTTGAGGTAGCTAAACCAATTACATTCGGAGATATATAAATTGACGACCTCTAGACAGATAATCTGACGTGGTGTAACGGTTAACGTATCTGACCGCTACAGGTCCCGCGTTCGATCCTCGGTCAGGTCATGAAGGAAAATAACCTTTTTCTTTTGGCCTGGGTCTTGTATGTTTATCTAAATACGTATTTATTATAAAAATACTATCGTTGAGTAAGTATCTCATAACACAAGTCTCGAACTTACCTACTTTGGGGCTAAATCAATCTGTGTGAATTGTCCCTATATATTTATTATTATTTTAAATACAGATACAGAGCCAAATCCTTATCCCTTACGGGAAAGACAGTGCCAAAAATCTCTTATTTCAAGCATTCAAAAATCTCTCTCAAAATCTACATTTACTAATAGCATTGAACTACTCATCCCTGATTGGACACGAGTTTTTTATTGAAAAATTTATAGAATATAAACCCAAAATACTCACGAAAACGGAGCTACTGCTAGTAATAAAAACAACAAAGTCTAAGAAATTCGGGATGGAAGCGCTATCAAATGCAGGTGCATAGGAATAATAGTTTACCGTATTATGAGCTGCAAAGTTGCAAGTTCGAAGACTGTAGGAACGTATAATGAAGTTGCTCTAACTTTGTTATGTTCCTCATTTCACTCCAGGTAATAAGGAATGCCTCGTGAGTTGGGGAATTGAGATTTTCTCCGCCTGCGATGTGATTTACTTGCGTATTTTTCGGAAATTTAATTTTAGGCGAAGCGGTCGTGGCTGAGATATTCGCTTGTAGAGATAGGCTTTTGATTGAATCCCAGATTCGAACCATGATGCCTTAAGAGTTTATAGCAATAAGACTCAGATATTGTAGTTTCAAAAAAGCAATTTACCAATTTTTATACTAATAAAACGACAAGCATTTAGTAACGGTAAATAAAATAGAATAATTGAAAATTTTTATTACCAAATGTAACCTTTCGGTTACATTTTCTTATAAAAGTTTTACTCGTCGTCGAACTGATCTAGAATGCTCGGTCTATTGGCCGTAAATTTTCATTATCCTTTCACATCTTAAAATCAAAGATTAAAAATCTTAATGGAATTGAACTGGAAAAGAAGGAACTTTAAGCAAGTTGATTATTTAATCACAGTTTTCCTTTTATATATTATATTGTTATATTATGTGTTGTTATACCATAAAATAAACTGTATTAGTACGACTTTACAAATTTAACTTTTTAAAAATTGTAATATTTAAAAAAATCTATATACTCTGATAGCGTTGTATTATTAATTATACTTTCAGTCTTTTCTTCTTTGCATCTCCCGCTAATCACAAAATGTTATTAGTGGCATTAAAAAGTTATTTTTACTTCCTTTTTTAATCTCGTAAGTATTTAAATTTTCATACAAATCTGAAATATCATTTACCAGTTTTGATCTCAGACAGAAATTAATAATTAGTTTAACTGTTGCATCTAGTACCATAAATATCTTTGGCTCTTTGCAAACTTTAATTGCATCTCTGCAGTTTCAATTTCCGTCTGACGTGTATTTGAATCCGAGTTTACGAAAGCTTTTACAATGTTCCTCGAGAAATGCTTTAGTAGCTGTATCGATTGTTACACATTATGAGGGCGTATCGTATGAGTTTATCTGCTGTAATATTAATTCTTTGTATCAATACTAGGAGTTCAGAGAGCAAGTAAGAGAAAGGAGAAGTGGAAAGAAAGATGAATAAAAAAATATAATAATTATAGAGGCAATGGTATGTACAATCTAATAATCAGCAACTGAAACATAAGTTTTCTTCTACGTTTTCTGTAACAGAGATGATTTAATTTTTTTTACGTATTGATTACCACTTTTAGCTAATAGTAATCTGACACATTATAATCACAAGTGTATACCTAATTAACAAAATAACTACCAGGTGGTCAAACATGAAACTAAATGTTTTTCATTGTTATTTCTTCATTTACGTCATTTTTAACCGACTTCAAAAATGAGGTGGTTCTCAATTCGGATAGTATTTTTTAGGTTCATAGTAGCGCTGTTATCACTGGGTCAATCAGATAACTCAACTGTATTAAACGTAACTATCAAAATATTTTTGAAATACGATAAATGAATAAATATACGTATATAGAGACAATTCACACAGATTGTGTT
>JADGIL010002589.1:3214-15279 GCA_020352625.1 Cactoblastis cactorum
TGGGGTCCTGTTACCTCTCGGTTTCCACTTCGACGTTTGGGAAGGAAGGTCGGAGTTGAGGAACAGGGGCCTCCCCGGGAGCAATCAGGTCCGTGTGGTCGCAACTCCCCAACAGCTCGCCACAAGCTGCCCTGCGGGCATATTATTATTATTATTGGGGTAAAGTTTGTAACTTTGTTTGTAAGGGCTTATCTTCTGAAATGCTGAACCGATCATAAAAATTTATTCACAATCAGAATGCAACATTTTTCAGGAGTGCTTTAAGCTACATATATTATAACGTCTAAACGTGGGCACGGGTCGGCTAGTTGTAAATAAGTATTTATAAATAACCAGTTCGAATCCTGAGCTCGTTCAGCAATCCAGCAATTAACCTCACATTTTCCCAGACCTTCCTAAATGGAAGGTCTAATTTCCAAATAATGATTTTGATTTACAAATAATCAGTCATTACATCTGGAAAATTGTTAAATCTGTGTTTAATATGTACATATTGTTATCACGCTAAGCTTGCATATCTACGCTAATTCTTAATCGTTACAGATTTACTTTATTATCGTTATAATCAATCGTAGTGTAAATTATAAAAGGGAATGCAAAATAAATTTTTCAAGCGTTTTGAGAATGGCGTTTCGAAAGAGTCTACTGCTTTTGTGTGTTGGAGCGACGCTGGTGATTGCCGGCAGGTCCCCCCAAGCTGATGTTGTAGAAGCATTGTATAAAAACTTCGGCCGGCAAGGCAGAATATCTGATAACGTTATTGAAGACGCGCTTATGGATGTTGTAAGTAGCGTAGCGTTTGGTGAATATTGCTATTTTTGTCGCTGTAGGCGAGCTGTATTGTTCACTGTATGTATGTAATGTATCTTATTTGTAAAGCATGATTGGTTTATTTCTATTTCTTTTATATTACAAAAAGATCGTATAAATCCTTGGAAGGCTGGCAACGCCTCTGTGACCCCTCGCGCGGCGGTGATCACAATATACTATGTAACATCACGTGCCCCGCTCCGCATGCTCTTTGGATCCCTTTTTCATAACAAAAAAAAAACACGTCGCTAGTATTTCATTATGTTTTGTCATCTTATTTCGCCCTTGTAACAGACACATTTGTACATTTCCTCTCTTGAAAGATTATTTATATTTCCAAAATAATTTTTACATTTCATTCGAGCAGAAAGTATTAAAAATACTTCCAGTTTAGTAAAAAAATAGATTTTTAGTTAATAACCTGTTTCATTTACAATTACGAATTGATTCCTTGAGAACTGTCCGCAAATTACGTGATAGACCCTTGATGATAGATAGCCTGGGTAATCTGCAGATTAGCATTTTAACACTGACAACTACCTTTTAGCCAGATCTAGTGAGGAAATATAACTATCCTCTAGAGGAGCATACAGTGACGACTGAGGATGGCTACATCCTGACCATGCACCGCATCCCCCACGGCCGTGACAACCACAACACGCCTGGCGACCGACCCATCGTATTCCTGATGCATGGCTTGCTGTCCTCTTCGGCAGACTACATCATTATGGGTCCAGGATGTGGCCTCGGTGAGTTATCTAACATATTTAGAAGAAAAATGAGAAAAATGCTGTATAAACAAACATCCCATTCGATATGTAAGGTTATAAGTTACAACCTAACATTAACAAATGCGATATTTGTTTATACAGGCTTAAATATATAAATATCAAACATATGGGCTGCTCCCTTATAAGTACTTGTTGACGGGTTCAAGGAATGCGCTTTCCAAAATCCTTTACTTAATACTTTTTTACGTTTTATACTTAAATATCTTTATAAGAATGGGTTCTAGGTTTAGCAATGAGGGCTTTATATTTGGGTTAGTAACGTAATTTCAGATACAGTCCGATATACGTAAATAAAAAAAATATAGGTTCTTAATTACTAACTTCGTTTGAAATTATTCTAGCATACATCCTAGCTGAAGAAGGTTTTGATGTGTGGTTGGGTAATGCGCGTGGAAATTACTACTCACGCCGTCACGTCCGCCTGAATCCCGACAGCTTTAACACAGCCTTCTGGAAGTTTTCTTGGGATGAGATTGGAAACATCGACCTACCCTCAATGATAGACTACGCTCTTAGCGTGACCGGACGTGACAGACTGCACTATATTGGACATTCCCAAGGGACTACGTCGTTCTTCGTAATGGCTTCGCTTCGTCCGGAATACAATGCAAAGATTATTTCTATGCATGCTTTTGCTCCAGTCGCGTATATGGCACACAACCAGAGCCTTCTATTAAAGGTGATAGCTCAATACGCAAACGATATCGAGGTAAGAATTTGGTATATCGATACTGTAATCTGCAATTATTCTAGATCCAATTTCAGTTTTTTTATAATGTAATGTGTCGTAGTATAATGGGTATATTATACTTATCTGAGTGATTACTTCGTAATTATAGATTTATCTGTAAGATAAATTATCGATACAAATACTCGGCGAACTCCGTGGTGTATTGTTAAAGATGTCGCTCCGCTAATCAGATGGTCTCGGGTTCGCTTCTCGGTCAGGGCAAGATGGAAAAGGATCTTTTTATTTGTTTGATTGGCCTGGAATTTGGATGTTAATTTATACGTGTTTATATATTTGTTACAAAATATAGTATATCATAACACGAGTCTCGGACTTACTTTATGACTAGCTTAATATGCGTGATTTGTCCTTAAAATGAAAAAAAGATATATATAATTGGACATTTAAAACAGACATCGACTATTTTCGAAAGAATAACGGCGATATTATTAATTTATGATACTTAATTTATGATAAATATTTTATTATATTTCTACTTTTTAGAATAAATAAAATACTTGGTGTACTTAACCACGAAGTCCATTATTTCCCACATTTTATAATGCACTTTATTAATAAGTTTACCTTTACTTGATTAAAGATTCAATACAGTTCTGAAGTTGTTTTAGTATCTTTCTCTTCCTTAGCAAAAAATATTTAAAAATAACAATCGCATAAAAATTTTCAGTTTGTTTTATCTCTAATCGGCGTCGGCGAATTTCTGCCCAATAACAACGTGATGACGTGGGCTGGGCAGGCTTTGTGCATGGACGAGGCAAAGTTCCAGCCAATCTGCAGCAATATACTCTTCTTGTTAGGTGGCTGGAGCCATGATCAACATAATGCTGTAAGTGTCCATAAACTTATTAAAAAAGTACTATATGAGTACCTACATAATAATACGCGGTGATGCTCAATAAAGCATATAGAGCATTCACCTTCAACTTTATTGTTATCAGAGAACATGAAAAAAGATGACGGTTAAAAATTAAAATCTTTATTTTGAAATTATTCCTTCCAGGCTTTTTCACGTCGGCATTTAATATAAATAACTTAGTCAAGTTACAAACTATCAGTATTTGGGAACGACCACTTCTGAGAAGAAACTCGTCCATATTAGATGGCAGAAGGGCTTGAATTATGCTTTTTTTTAAATAATACCTATTAAAGTACAGTACAAAGTTAAAAAAACTACATCATTTTATATCATTTTTTAAAACACTTTTGATTTAAAGATATGAAAAATACTGATGAAGGTCAATTTTTTATAGACTATGCTGCCACTAAAACTGGGTCACACTCCTGCTGGAGCGGCAGCGAGACAATTCGTGCATTACGGACAAGGTATCGTCGATAAGGAGTTCCGGCGCTACGACCACGGGTCAATTATTGCTAACCGCAGAGCTTACGGTTCCCGAAACCCCCCTCGTTATGATCTTTCAAAGATCACCACGCCCGTCTTCTTGCATTACTGTGATAAGGATCCGCTGGCTCACGTCAACGATGTCGATAGATTGTTCAAAGAACTTGGGAGACCGATCGGCAAGTTCAGGATCAACTTACCTACCTTCAGCCACTTGGATTTCATTTGGGGCAGAGACGCGAAGATGCTCCTGTTCGATCGCACTATTAACCTTATCAGGGCAATGGAAGCAAACACCTTCGATGACAAAATATAATCTTATGAAAGATAAACGTTGTGCCATTATCAACCAAATAGTGCTAATAATTATATCTATAGCACTTTGTGAGACTGGTTTTGTCTGATAAGAAATGGATTTAAACTAATATACATATACATATGTATATATATTAAATCAAAATAATAAAGATGGCCTTTCATTTAGTGATGTGTGTTTGTTTTATTGAAAAAGCTCCTTATCTTCTCCCATCTATACATATAATAAAAATGTAACTGAGCTATGTCTGTATATGGGAGATATTTAAGAAAAACATACATAGGGGCTTTTTAGGACCTATAGAAGCCAAAACGATTGTTTTTAGATTTTTTGCTTGTCTGTCTGTATGTTTGTACTCACATCACACAATAACTACCGAACGGATCTAGATGAAATTTGACAAAACTATGACCTAGATTAAAAGATAGGCTACTTTTTATCCCAGAAAAATATACGGTTCCCGTGGGATATAATTTATTGTAATCGAGCAAGGGGCTGACAAGACATTATAGTATCCATTTGTCGGACGAAGTCGCGGGCATTAGCTAGTATGGAATAATAATAATGACTTACCCGGGCCCACTTCGTTGGGCGTTAATCCTATAGTTCATAGGTATTTTGTTTTCAGTTCTGTGACGAAGACTTTGTTGGCTTGGTTCTTTTCTCTCCCTTTTACTCTAAAGAAACAAAATTTGGAAAAACTCTGATTTTGTTTTTGATTGTAAAATCCTTTCTTATCTGAGCACTACGTGATAACATAATATTGCTGTCCAAATATCAAGTTAATAGCTTCTATGATTTGGGCTGGGCGTTGATGAGATTGTCACCCTTGTTCTTTTATATATATATATATATATATACATAAATTAAACTACTGCACATGAAAAAATTCTTACATTGATACATATTATATTCTTTAACGAACAAGTCGTAATAATAAAGTTTTCGAAACCTTTTAAATCACATTTTGCCGACAAAGCTCCAAAATAGGTACTTTATGTAATAAAGTGCACAAGTACTAAGTACTAAAGTTTATTCAATTTATCTACATTTGTGACTACCTACTAGCTAAATTTATAGCTTTAATTTAGTAATGATCAAAAAAGTTTTGGTGTCCACACTTACATACATTTATTTTGAAATTTTGAAATAAAAATTTAACTACTACTTAGCCTGAATATATTTTTTAAATAGTTATGATTTATGAATAATTATGGTAGCAATTTGATATTGCCATACAAAAATAAACTTCTAACTAATTGTAGTGTGTTATTCTTTTCGAACCTTAGACTTGGCACGACTTTGTCTAGATTTCATTAGTTTTTAGAGATAAACGAGCAGCTCCATCGAGATCTAGCTGGTTTTTTACAGAATGTTTATGGTGTAAATGGCCTAGTTGCTCATTTTTTATAAATCATCGAATCTACCAAAACAATATTTGTTGAGGTCGGATTATTGTTATCAGCGACGTGATTTACTGCCGTTTGAGATTATAAAAGTAATTGTACTTGATTTGAATCTTGATTAATTTTATCATAACCTTTTGTTATTTATAAAAGGCGAGATCACTTAGTTGTTAACAGTGTTTTTTCAGTAGCCAAGCATGGGCCTTCAAGGAAATATATACGTTTTGTGTTTCGCCATATTTTTGGCGGTAACGGTCGCATCTCCTCATGCTGACGTCGTAGAGGTGATGTACAAGCAACTTCTTACAACTGGGAGGATATCCAACAATATCATTGAAGATGCTACACTAGATGTTGTAAGTATTTTACCAATGACTTTCAGGTAGCTTGTACAAGACGAAAAATATAGGTTCCAAAAATCGTCTTGATACTACTTAACATAGAGTAACGATTAGGGTCTATCAGCACATAATAAACACTCAAATTCTCACTATATTAATTAAGATCGATTGTTTTGTTTTAGCCAGAATTAGTCAGAAAATACAATTATCCTCTTGAAGAACACAAAGTGACAACTCAGGATGGGTACGTCCTGACGATGCATCGGATCCCGCGCGGGCGAGACAACCACAACGTGCCTGGTGACAGACCCATAGTGTTCCTCATGCACGGGCTTCTGGGCTCGTCGGCTGATTACATTCTGCTAGGGCCAGGGTGCTCTCTTGGTATGGATTTGTTTTATGATAATAGGTATCTATGTCTTGAATATTTAAAGTAAAAAAAAACAGGTATGTGTAAGGATCGCAGCAAGAGAAAATGTGGAAATTTATAGTCCATATAATTTTGGTGTTTGCTGTACTAAATAGGGAGTATGAAATAATCAGTAAAAATATTGTTATACGGTAGAAATAAACTTCCAATTCTTCTTTGAGGGCTATTTCTTGAATTATGATTTTTATTCTACAATTAATTTGTTTTTATAGTGTTATGTAATTTTATTACATTTTTCACAGTTTCAGTATCTATGCATATATGTAAACTAATTATTTAATAAAATATTTTGCAGCGTACATTTTAGCGGAAGAAGGCTTTGACGTATGGCTAGGCAATGCTCGTGGTAACTACTATTCTCGTAAACACGTACGCCTGAATCCTGACAGCTTATTAAGTACAGCATTCTGGCAGTTTTCTTGGGATGAAATAGGCAACATAGATCTGCCTACTATGATCGATTATGCTCTTAACGTAGCTGCTCGAAAGAGGCTGCACTACATAGGACATTCTCAAGGAACCACCTCTTTCTTCGTCTTGGGTTCTCTACGTCCTGAATACAATGAGAAAATTATCTCCATGCACGCTTTGGCACCCTCGGCGTTCATGGAACACAGCCCAAATCTATTACTGAGATTCATTTCTCACTATGCTAATAACATGGAAGTAAGTATTTTTAAACTAATACAAAGATTAAAAAGACATTTAAAAATGTATTATTTAATTTTTTATGTTAGGAATAGTTTTTTTAATGTGGAAAAAATTTGCTTATAAGTATTTCACGATTTTTTATTATTGAAAAAATCCCCAAATCTATTTATTTCTATTATGGAAGACTTACAAACTACATAACAAATAAACCTATAAATAGCAAAGATCAGAAAACTAATTAAAAATCTCCACAAATAGAAAACGAATAAAAAATAGAAAAGTCCCAGCAAACATAGTGTCATAGAAAGATACAAAAGCCGGAATACTAAATACGCAATAGAAGAATAAGTCTTTATTGTTATAAAACAAAATGTTTGAAATGTCAATTGTTGTGTATTTTCAATTGTACTATGTATGTAATTATTAAAAATATTTTATTTTTCAGACAGCTCTGTCCCTTATTGGCGTAGGTGAATTCTGGCCTAACAATAATGTGATGACATGGGCAGGTCAGGCTCTTTGCATGGACGAAGTGATTTTCCAGCCCTTGTGTAGCAATATAATTTTCCTAATGGGTGGTTGGAACGAAGACCAGCACAACGCCGTTAGTAATTTGTTGGTATAAAGAGTAAAAATGGATGTTCTTTTTTATGTCAGAGGGAGGCAAACGAGCAGGCGGCGATCACCAGCGCCCAAAGACAACTGCAACACTCGCGGAGTTACAGAAGCGTTGCCGGCCTATAAAAAAAAACCGCCCTCCCCATTTGGGGAAGTTGGGCCTACGGCTCACCTACTCATCGGACGGAGCATAGCGGCTCATAGCCGCCATTCATACGTCGGTCTTCTGTGGGAGTGTGGTACTTCCCCAAACGAGCCGGCCCATTCATCCTGCAGGCTAAAAAAGCAAGCAGCAGGCTCCACACCACTACGTAAATGATGATTATTTTACATTTTCACAACCCTATTATTATTATAGTATTGAAATTGTCCATGAGCGCTGGCGATAACATTCTATCAGGATTGATCGATTGCTATTCCATATAAAAAAATTAGTTTCACCCATCTTTTCATTTTTCTACAGTTGGCCACCACTTGAATCTGATAGACCACAAATGCCTACTTAATTTTTGGTCCACTTCATTTTAATTCCGGATTTTATTACAGACGATGATCCCGGTTAAATTGGGCCATGCCCCTGCGGGTGCGTCCGCGAGACAGTTCGTGCACTATGCTCAAGGCATCGCCAGCCGGCAGTTCCGGCGATATGATCACGGGAACATACTGGCCAACCTCCGGGCCTACGGCTCCTTCAGTCCACCTCGATACGACCTCTCCAAAATTACTACTCCGGTCTTCCTTCACTATTCCGACACTGATCCCATGGCTCATGTTGATGACGTTGATAGGTTATTCCGTGAGCTCGGCAGACCCATTGGCAAGTTTAGGGTTCCTGAGCCGAAATTCAGCCACTTTGATTTCATATGGGCTATCAAGGGAAGAGAACTCCTGTATGATCGCGTTATGAATCTTATTTGGTCTATGGACGCTAATGCTCATAGCGATACGAATCATTAAGATATTAATTGTGTGGTTGAATAATTGAGTGTCTTTAATATCATTGGAAATTTTATCATGTTTATGTAGGTACATAAAGGAAGAATGCGAGTTGATGATTTAAAATATTAATGATAAGACATTTATTGTGTATATTTATTCTTGTATTTTGGATTCATATACCTATCACGATACACGAACGCTATCTCACAGAACAACTATTTTTAGGTATCATATTACAGGTTTTATCTTAGAGGTTTATGTATTTATGTAAATGAATTCCCAAATTATTAAATATAATCCAATTTTATTTTGGTGTAACATTATTCTGTTATCCTGGGATGCATACAAAATTAAAAATATTACTAATAATTATAATAATAGCTATACAAAAAAAGTCTAGTTCTCAAATTTAGGTCTCACGACGATTCTATCGAATGATTTTTTCCACAAATTGACAGAGTTATAGCATTATAGCTACTGCAATTTATGATTGCAATTGAGATTGCACTGGGTATCTGTATTTGTATTGAACCCAATAAAATATCCAATAGCAATAGGAAGTGTATGCACGATTGGATTATAAAGTTTGATTAACTACACACGCCAATCTGAATAAGCAGTCATTGTATAGGGAATAAATAAACTAGTTCTAAGTTTTTAGCTTTGGCTTTTCTGTCTGTAAAAAATTGTTTAGGTTCCTCCATACCTCTACTACTATTCCTTATAAATACTACTACTTACAAAGAAAAAGAATTTACTTTTTTGTTTGTAACAAATAAACCAAAAAAGACAAACTTTGAACAATGAAATAGTTTCTAAATTAAGACATTGCACATTACGCTTAATGAGGAATATTTAAAAATGAGAAAGAAAATACAATAAAACTTAGCAAGAAAGATAAAATTTGTAGATACATTTGCTTTTTTAAATGTTTTATTGTTATAAATAAAATTATATTTCCCTATTTTTCTTCGTCATCTGTGCCTTAATGGTGAAAAACAATTTATAAGTATAGCCAGAAAGACTGCCGCCAAGGCTTTGCCACAAAATGCGAAACAACGCAAATGAGAATAAATGAATCTTGCCATTAGAAAATTCGAGAAGTTGTTCTAAATAACACAAATTGTAGGCGGCGTGTAATTAAAATGATAACATTCTGTTAGCTTTGTATAATAAGTTTGGAGTATGGAAGATATGGATACAGATATGCATGTCTTCATGATTTGGCAAGTCTGGTCCAATCGAACCAAATATGGATTATAATACTAAATGTATAAATATATATTTATGTTTTTCTAGTCATAGAGGTAGGTAAAGGTCGCGAGGGCGATTAAGTTTTATTACATAGATGTTGTATTCTAGATAGAGTAGTATACGTATTACTCAATATAAAATAGTCCCGGTTGGTATGGACGAATTTTAATTGGTTTCTATCAATAAATTAAGTTTAACGACCTTTGTGGCATAATGGTAAACATGCCTGTCCGCATTCAGGATCATTAACGACTAGCTTATGCCTACAACGTCATTCGCGCGTAACCACTATAGTCAATATTTCGGGTTCTATATATCTAACATCCCTAATCCCTAATTATCTATATATGTATGTACAAAAAAATCCTCTAAAAAATCGAAGTCTTACAGTTACAACACAATTACTACTTTTTATGTAATCAAATATGCAATTATAAAGCTAGTACAAACTTGACCACAGTGTTCGTACCTGGGACTGATCTTTCTATTTCTTTAAAACGGCTTTAGATTCCTGTAAACATTTCCTTCGTATTGACTACCCCAAGCCTTGACCCCAAGACCCAAGGTGAAACGTTAGAAGTAGTAAGAATTGACCTACAAAAAGAATGTTTTGCTAATGGAGAAATATATGTTGGTATGTCGAGGGTATGGTTTCGTTGGTATGCCACAAAATAAAACAACAATAAATATCGTTTACAGGGAAGTAAGTACCTACTAACCCAATAAATTATTAGCTTAAATTTTTGAAATATGTTTACACATGTATGTATCAGTGAGTGGGTTGTGTAAGTGTATTACAAATTAATGCAACATTTTGCATTATTTAATTTTTATTTAATCCGTGCGAAGCCTGTTATTTATCTTATAAGACAAGTCTCAAACTAACTTTAAAATTAAATCATTCTGAGTGCTTTATTTCGTTATATTGATTTATTAATTGAAGTATGTATGATCATAGACAGATAAACGTAATAGAGGTGAAGCTGAAATAGAAGTAATTACCAGTTCAATACAATATAATATATATGAATTTATCCGCGAAGTGACGCACGCCACCACCTCATTACAAGTGTATTGACCGGTAGTGATTGATTTATTATCGGTCACTAATTATAGCGTTACTTGTGTGAACAACCACCCTAGCGATGGAATTAAAACATTGCATTAGCGTATCGACACAAACTCATAACTTAAATAAGGTCGTAAGTTTTGCTTCTTGTAAATAACATGAAATTCTAAAAATTTAACTTGGTGGACAAATTGACTTGAATGGAGGACGTGTTTCTGACTTATATCGATAAATTAAACTTTATTCATAAAATAGCTTTGAGGTAGAATTAACATTTCGTCGAAATATTTACAACTTTTAACGCACATTTCTTATATAAAAGATATCGGTTTGCACCAGCCTCAGGATTATTGATCATTTATGAATGTACATAGCTATCAAATAAAAAATTAGAATCAAATTAGTTAGTTCCAGAACTAGTGTGTACAACCAAATAAGCTATTATATTAATTTATTGTAATAAAAATAGCATCTATTAATTGCTATACGTATATGTAAACAACATGATATGGAAATTAAATCACGAAAGAAATTAACAACAGCAAAATGATATCCTTGTAAAAAATACCAGGGAAAGAATTATTAAGGTCCAATTTATGTTTTTATTTTCAGTTTATAGCTGAAAGTTTTTTGCGATAAAAATAGAGAAAGCGTAGAAATGGCTTTTACTAAATAAAATTATATATATGGGTATACCTACCTAATTTTATTAAAAATGGTATTTTAGAATTTTACTCCTTTAACTTTTGATCGTTTGAATCGATTGTAATTAAAACAACAAAACAAGGCAAACCCTTACATGTGAAATTCCCAACTTCCAAAACTCAGTGAAGTTGCTTCTCTTTTTACAATGTCCTACTCTTTTCTCTACTTTGGGGTTTAGGGAAAATAAATATTAAGATGGACTGCAGTTTCAATATTATTGAAATTCTATAATATTGATCTAGAAGGATCGCACTTATCATCGTTGAGGTGCGTGGGGGCTACGCCTACGTTCCGCATCTTGTGCTACGACCATAGCTTTTTAAGGTTCTGTAGCCAAATGGCAAAAACGGAACCCTTATAGATTCGTCATGTCTGTCTGTCCGACCGTCCGTCCGTGTCTGTCACAGCCACTTTTTTCCAAAACTATAAGAACTATACTGTTGAAACTTGGTAAGTAGATGTATTCTGCGTGCCGCATTAAGATTTTATACAAAAATAGAAAAAAAAAAAGCAAAAAATTTTGGGGGTCCCCATACATAGAACTGAAACTGAAAAAATTTTTTTTTATCAAACCCATACGTGTGTTAATAACCCAAAATAGGTAGGTCTTCAAAAATGATATTGAGGTTTCTAACATCATTT
>JADGIL010002616.1:0-22242 GCA_020352625.1 Cactoblastis cactorum
GCCCACTCCTAGAACCTTCAAGAAAAGAGCGTATAAATCCCTTAAAGGCCGGCAACGCTTCTGTGACTCCCGGGTGTCGCAAGTGTCTATGCGCAGCGGTGATCACTTAAAATCACGTGACCCGCCTGCTCGTTGCCTCCCTCTGCCATTAAAAAAAACTTATTATTTCCATGCTAATGACATAGGAAGTACAATTTTATTGTTTAGACTAGATAAGTACAACGAGACTTAAATGTGGCATGTGGGCCACATCCGTCTCCATTCATTTATGTAATTTTGTTCTCAATATTGGTAGTTACTACTATCTGTCAGACATACATGTCGGTTTGTGATTATGTGTCAATCTTTGTGTCAAATTTCAATTTCAAAACTTTTAAGACGCTTCGTTAAATCTATAAAGTGAATATTTAGAGCTCAACTTTCTATAAGATTACTTGAAATAAACCATAAAATTATTATGGATGAATCAATTTCTAAGAGTGATGTTACATTATCGCCTTCACAGATATTGGAACGTTTGCATGCCTTACGACAACTTCAACAGCTCCAACAAGGTAAACTGCATAAACAACGCTTAGAATATCAAGATACTTCTGAGAATTCCTCTAGCATCACTGAAATTATTAGCCATTTCACTAATAGCATCAGTTACAGCACATTTCGTAGTTTACTACATTCTCCTAGAGACAGTAATGAAGTAAGTCCTCGTCTCAACACGACTGGTCTTTCGCATAAAGTTGAAGAACGAGATCTGGTTGAAGGAATCGCAGTACTTAATCTATCTCAAGAATCCGAATTTATCTTGAACTCTCCCAATTCAGCCAAAAGTAGAGTTTCACCTTCTAGTAAATCAGAAATGACATATTCCCAAACAGAAAATATAAAGAACTTGAAACCTCAGAAACATATTTCCCTTGAAGAAATGCCCATTCTTTCTCCAAAAAAAGATTTTGAAGCCTTAATTATGGAAAAATTGCAAAAAGAAAAACAAGTCCAGAAGAATACAGTCAACAATCCACAAAAAAATTCATTGCAAAGTTCAAAAAAACCTTTTTTAAAAAGAGGTGAAGGTATGTCGCGATTTGGATTGAAAAAGAATGATCTTGTTATACAGAACACTAAATCTTTACCTTGGAGACAAAGATATCCTGCTTCGAAAAATACAAAGAAAGTTAATATAACTCCAAAACAAAACAATAAAAAGAAAAAAGAGTTCTCAGTTGAAATAATGATGTCTGGGCAAAAAGATAAGATACCACAAATAACAGTTACCGAAAGTAGTGCAACAGACACTGTTCCTAATAATTATTGTACTGAATCCAGATCACACAAAGAAATAATAGCAAGTGATAAAAAAGAAGCTTCTGTAGAGAAAACTTCTAAAACATACAACCCTCAATTGAATCCAGATAAAATACTACAATGGCCTAAAGAGAAGCACCCTATGATTGAGAATAAAGGGAAAACATGGGCAGCAATTTTAACAAAAGAACAGAATGAATTCCTCATGCAACTCAAACAAAGCGATTATTATAAAAATTTTGCTTCACCAGCCAAAAGCATAGTATCAGACATAAGCTGTGATGAAAATTTGTCCAAAGTTTGGCAAGAACGGGAAACTGTCGAACAAAGAATGTTTGATTTACTTGAAAACAAAGTGACCCACGAAAGTTTCAGCATGGAAAATTCCTTTTTTAATAGGTTCTTGAGGAAAAATAAATTGGAATGTTCTGGAGAGAGCACACCACTTGTAATGCAGAAATGTTTAGCTAACAATCCAGCGCTCATGCACATCTTCCCGGACTTAAACTGTAACAAAAAACCTGTACATTGTGATGTTGAATATTGCACTAGTGAGTACACAGACTGCTGCAGTGACGCTTGTTCTTCAGTCTCCAGCTGCTGTTGTAGCATCATAGAACCAGCTTATAACACAAAACAGGATCAACAAAATAATGGTCAGAAAAGTAAAAGCCAAAAAGAAGCACAAGTAAAAACTTCTCTAAAAAAGGCAGATGATTCTAATGTCTATGATCAAAATGACAATGTCACAGACACTGATGCCATTAAAGCTAATATGGCAGAAATGAATGCCAAATTAATTTCAACCAGTGAACTTTTGAAAGATAGACTCCGGGAGCTGGAAGATGAAATAGAAACATTTAGAAAAGAAAATGCAAATTTAACAAAAATGCGGGAGGAATTTGACATAGAAAGGCAAAAATTTTATGAAGAAAAATCAGGGTTTGAGCAAAAGTTCAATGAGGAAAAAATACTTTCAGAATATTATTTAGCTGAAGAAAAAGAAAAGCTGACGAAACAAAAGCAATTGTATGATAAATACGTTAGAGAAATGAGAGGTAGACTGAACAAAAAAGAAAAAGATGAAGTTTTGAATTTAAGGAAAGAGATCAATGATCTAAAAGATGAAATCAGATTGAAAGACGCAAAATCAACATCTACCATAGCTAGACTAAGAAATCAATTAAAAATAATGGAAAAAGAGAAAAAAGACTTGCAAGCAGAGGTTGAAAAGCTTAAGAAAGAAAATCGGCGAATACAACATAGTAATGAAGTAACTAGGAGGTTGTCTAATTTAAAGTACTTAGAGGAGATCAATAAAAAGTTAAATCACATGACAGCCAAAGATACACAATCAGAAATTAATATAGATAACAATGTGAAATATAAAGATTTTGAAATTGAAAGACAAAATAGGAGTAAAAAAGCTGTATCTTCCACAATAACAAGCATGAGGCCTAGAGCTAAAAGTGTACCAAATTTGAATGTCACTTCTCGCTACGCCAAATATTTCAGCCAGAGAGATGCTGTCAGTCAAGTTGAGAAAATCAAGTCACCAAATGTTGAGCCATATGGTACTGGCACTTATACCTGTACTTCAGACAATGAGTATGGTGAATGTGATGAAGATAATTCAGATAACACATCAGTCTCCATAGCAGAGAACAACAATAGTGATAGTGAACATGAAAATAATCTGGAAAAATTGTATACAGAGAGATTTCAATCCATTTCTCCTAAAAGTAACAGGTCCAGTCTCACAAATTCTAACAGTGAGAGAAATAGTCTAGAAAACAATGTTCACAATCCAGATAATTTATTTTTGCGTAAGTCTATAAGTAGTAAAGACTCAAAATCACCAGTTTCTCATGATACAAGAAAAGAATCAAGTGGTCATTCAAATATGCCTTATGTTCAAAATGGATTTTCTAGCAGAAATAGTTCCAGTCGATCCAAATCTCCCGTTTCAATACTAAGCAAAAAAATGAATAGTATGATTTCATCAAACAGGGATTTACATAGCTCCACTGAAAGTATACACAACAATTCTGCTCTTACTTGCAGATCTAAATCCCCATATTCGACTGGGAACTTGTCATCATGTTTAAGGCCAATAACTGTTATGAATAAATCTCAATATATGGACAAACTCTCAGTTGTCAGTCCTGAACCATCCACTAGCAGAAGCAGCTTATCAAAAACAAACCTCAACCCTACAGAAACTTTAAAGGCTGATGGTTCAAAAGAACTGCGATTTCCCAATGGAAATGTAAAATATATTTCAGCTGATGGGCTGTATAGCAAGTTTGTTTACTATAATGGAGATATCAAAGAGAACTTTTACAATGAAGGCAGAATTAAGTATTTTTATGCAGAATCTAAAACTTTTCACACAACCCATGCTGATGGTTTAGAGGTTCTGGAATTTCCCGAGTGAGTATAATGTAATAGTTTCAAATTTATACCAATACATATTATTATCACGTTTGTGGTCGATTGATAAAAGCAGCAAAATGTAGTCTCAGGATAGATTTCAGTTCCCAGCTCTTGACTTTGTGGATCAGCATAGCCAGCACACTGATAAATTTCCTGTTAGTAATTGTTGTCATAGTACAATACTCACAGGAAATTTATCATACTTAGAGCCATTTTTTATGGAAATGAGTTTAGCTGTTTTAAGGGAGCAATATTATGAACATTATATTTTAATTTCTTAAACTGATTCACTCCCAATTTTAGCGGACAAGTAGAGAAGCGATACAAGGACGGATCTTCAGAAATCCGATTGCCAAATGGAAGCGTGCGTTACTTCGACCCAAAGAACCGGCACGTCCGCGAGGAGTGGCGGTTCCCGGACGGTGCCGCGCTTACCATCGCTGCGGACGGCGAGCAGCGCATCGTCTTCCCTAATGGACAGGTGGAAGTACATGCCAAAGATCATAAGGTAAATTTTATGACTAAATATATTTGTAAGAACGAGTGTTACTTGTTAGGTGGTCGAAACTGTTTCATGCTCGTTTTATCTAAGTAATTTTAGTTTCAAGTGTACACATAACACGACTTAAGACGACTTCACGATCACCACAGTCTAGCGGCTGGATTACATATGTATATTTTCATTTTCATTATGTTTATATAGTAAATGTCTAGTATAGAAAAAGCGAAAAACAAGTCACAATTTGAAAATAATCTAGTAACAGTGTTGTCACTTTACGATATATTTATTTTTTCTAACGCTAACGTAAATCGCCTAATTATTTTCTAAGTTTACGCGAATATTAGACATTGAAATGAAACAAATTAATCGGATTTTATCGCGGTTTAATCAGTACACACAAAGGAATTTTATACTGTTTTAAGTTCTCTGTGTGTAACTATTTATTGAGATCCGACGTTTCGGATACTTTTCAGCATCCATCTTACCGCGATAAAATCCGTTAAATTTGTTTTATTTCAATGTAAAAACGCCTGTTAATAAAGATATTTTATTTACTTTATGGGCAGAAACATTTTTTTTACACTCTGTTTTAAGAAATTTTAAATCATTAATAAGAATCATCTAATTTTTTTTGGTTTGTTGTCAGCGCCGAGAGTTCCCTGATGGGACAGTGAAACTAGTATACAATGATGGAACATCTGAAACGCGGTACGCTTCCGGCAGGGTGCGCATCAAGGACAAGCACGGAAATCTTATTATGGACTCCTCTCCTGGGTGACGACTGTACTTTAGTAGCTAGTGTATAGACTTCATAATTAATATGTACGGGCTGGCTGGTAAAATTTTATCATTCGAACGAATCATGCATTGGACTTCGTCCGCGCGTTATTTCCAATCTCTTAATATTTCCATTTAGTAGTTCAGTTTTTACAGACAGATAAAAATTCTAAAAAATAGTTTTATCTTCTTTGGCTCTATAAATACCCCTCATATTTTTTTCCCCGTATTATCTTTTATGTACAGATGTTCAGACCAATTAATTATATGTATAGATATTGTATTGTTATAAAAATGTGATTGTTACATGTGTATACTTGCAACTTTGTTAATTATTACTATGGATATATATTTTTGATCTAATGTTATTTATGAAACTTCCTACACGTTATTAAATTTAATAAGTTGTTATTATATTGTAATATTGTGTAATTAGAATTCAGTCGAAAATAGTTACTTATAAGAAAATAAAATGAATTTGAACTGCGTGTAATGTTTTGACATTTTATGGTTAAGCAGGTTGCAGTGACCGCTTTGCAAGAATTAGGCCGCATTGTCTTTTTGCTTAGGTAGTAATAATGAACAGTATCATTCTGTATATTCAAATGTTCCGAAAATATATAGTTGTTTCAATATTTTACCAACAGGTCCTTGATTAATTATCAATAAGTATTTCTTCAGTACTTCATAGTTTGCCTTTACTAACATTTAAAAAAAGTTAAAGCAGCTAGCTGCCTGATTTTGAAACCCCATGGTTCCTTAGTGTGTAAGAGCCCTAAGTGAAGTCGTAGGGTGTCAATATTTATAATCATCCTCAATAAAAAGTAATCCCATCCCACAACTAGAATTAAACAAATAATTCAGAAAGGATTAATATTTATAGATATTTAAAGATTAAACAGAAATAAATTGTTCTAATTTAATACTTATTTTACACTACATTGGTTAACTTTAGCTGGCAGATATTTGGTAGCGACTCTGAGATTGTGGCTTAGGCATTCCCTGGAGCTGAAAATTTATGGGTTTCATGTGGTCTTCAGTACCAAAAATCTTTTTCAGTGCTTCTCGCGCTGCCATTTCTTTAGCTGTTGCTACCGTTTCGCCAAAACCTAGAATGAAAAAAATATTAAACACATGATTACAATTCCATACACTGAATATGGCTGCTATTATTTCACAGGGAACTAGATAATAAAAACTAGACCTTCTTAAATAAATGGACTATCTAAAACTGAAATAAAGTTTCAAATCAGACCAGTGATTCCTGACATGCCAATTGTGGGAATTACTGGTTCGCTCAAGCAAATTCTCTTATATTCGTGTATTAGATACATACTGCACTTGCACTAATGGCATTTTAATCTATATAAAGATAGAGAAAGCAGTACTTACCGGATGATATCATTTTCTTGTCAACATAAAGCGCAACTCTGTAGCATGCTAGCAGTGTCCCAGTCCCAGCTTCACCTATCAACCTCGGCTCAGGAGTTGCTCCATCTTTAGACAGAATCCCACATAGCATAGACCAGGGGTCTTCAATGTGCCAGTAGTTGTTCACATCTTGTCCTAGAAATAAAAAAATAAAATTGCAATACATGCTGTTTTGCCAATGCATTTACATCATTTACAATACATATAAAGATTTATCTGCTCCTTGGATGGAGTTAGATTTAAAGATCTAAAGAGATTTTAAATTTGATAAATCTTTAAACTTTTATTATTATAACTTTTTCAAACAAATAACAATTTGTTTGAAAAAGTTTAAGAAGAAATTAAAAAAATTGCACTCTATTTTTTTGCCACCTTAAAATAAAGCTTCTAAGTACCTTGTAATTGTGTAATAACAAAATCACGTACAAAGTGTGCTGCACTTTCTTCACCTGATGACTTTATTAGTGCACACACTATGGCTTTAAGTGTGTTCGCAAGGATGTAGTTGTCAACTGGATATTCCTGAAATATAAGTTTTTAAAATGAGAGTTTGACTAGTTATAAGAAATTATGGAAGATCATTTGTGCCAACCGGTTCATATAAAATGTTTTAGGGATAAACAACCTTGAGAGGCTCTCACTTGGCAGTTCGTTTAAGGGTTAGATCCAGAAAACAGCAATTCTGGACACAGCCCACATTGTGAGGAGATTCTTCACTTGGAACCCTGACCACCGGTCGTTTAGGTCTTATCCCTGCTACTGGTAGATTTTCTTATATTTTATATTTTTTAAATTGTATATTTTTAAAGTATAATAAAAAAAATTTATATAAAAAAAAGAGAAAAAAAATAAAATGGATCAATATTATTACCGCAGCGAGAATAATATCCTTTGTGCCTAGATGGAGGCTGACATGAGCTAGTGTCTCTTCACTGGTGAGATGTTTCCGAACAACAGTCACACCCTCCAAAGGTAGCTTGGGCAGTACAGCCTCCAGGTATAACTGTATGTATTCATTGATAAATCTTTCACCTGGATTGAGTAAAAAAGGAAAATGTGAAATCTATGGAAAATGGTTACAGAATCTTAGACATTGCAATTTATTAGTTATAATTTTATTCATAAACCACCTGGGCACTATTGAACCAAATATGATTTCTAATAAGGAGCAGTTGTTTTTATCATTATTTCTATAAACTGCCTATAAATTAATATAATATTACTAATCTTAGAATACCTTCTTCAGCTAATTCTCTGTTATCCTTCATTTTTAAATCAAAGTTAAGTTCTTTTTGCTTCATTTCTTCTTTGATAACATACGAGCGGTCTGTGAACGCCTGCAGCAGCAAATCCGCATCGAAGTCCTCATTCAATCTCTTACCAAAGGCATACAGCTCTGCTTCCAAGTTCCATTCCAAAAACGTATTTCTTGGATTTGTTTTTTTACCCCCTTGCTTTATTTCTTTCTTTTTGAACGCCATCAATGTTGGAGCTACATATCTGTGGATTTTTTGAACTGAAAAATATAAAAAAACTGAATAACTTTGAACCCCTTTTTCAAAATTAATATATAAATATTATGCTTACCTTGCGTAGTTGTAGGCACATATTTTAAAGATTGGATTAATAAAGGCGCAAAACGCCGTATTAAAGCCATTGTTGCAATAGATTTTTGAAAATATTTTGATAACTTTTGATTTTATCAGCCGCAGAAGCTCATTTTTAAAAATACAATGATGACAGCCAACGTCAGTATTTTAGGTTATGTACACTTTTTAACACATAAGTAAGTACGTGCATAACTTCATAATCATACTGCCAATGGATCTGGACTGGAACCTTCAACTTATACTGCACTAAAAAAGTGTCAATAGAAATCTAATCAAATATGTATTATATTTATAACAAATGTATCAAAACGGTATCGAATACTTACGGTACTTATTCAATTAATAAATACAGTATTTGACGCGTTATACCTAAAATAAATAGAGATAAGCTACCAATCCGCTCACTCCTTTCTAAAAATTATATTTATTATTAAATAAACTGAAAAGGTTTCTAATCCAAAGACAGGAGAGACGCGGGGTCTCTAAATATAGGGGCATGGTAGGAGCAGTCAAAATTAATTTCAAACTGGAAAATTGGACAAAAAAAAAAGCATTTTGGTCTCCATCTACTATCAGAACCTTAAAGTTACCGAGCATTTTTGGTTGGCCTGGGCAGACAAGCATTCATCTCACTTTGTAGTGATGAGGAGCCTCAATAACTACGGTTTGCGGGACCTGTGGATGGATGCCCGGGCACATGTGAATGACAGTGGATATCAGATGGTCTGCGGCTCGACCTTGGAGACGCCTGTGGAAGTAGGGGGTAAACTTTCTACTCCCACACACTTAGAGGTCTAGAGGAAAGGAGTTTCGGGCAGAAAAGCATGTTATTCAACCTGTTCACCCCAGTGTGTCCCAAATTAACCTAATCTCTTGTATCTGTATGTAATTAATAGTCATATAACAGTTACATAGAAATATGTAGTTGAATAAAGAATAAGTCGTATTATAGTCTAATTAAAATAAGGTTAAACTAAACTAAAATTATTTCAGTACGATGATTATAGCCGTACATTTTAATGATCTTTAATTATAGCCGTATATTTTTTACAACGGAAATATTTATCGGGAAGCTTTATTTGGCACTGTGTTAATCCGGAAAATATATTTCAAACAGCTGTACAGCAGCCTTGCTGGCGCTTTGTTCCGGTCGCAGAATTCGCGACCCTACACTTTTAAGATTTGGCGGTAAAAATTGCATTCTTAAATATTCTAGATAAATTCTATCATATTACAGACAGTTTTGAATCGAAAACAGAATGCAAAGATTACTGTTGTATTCTGGATATAAGATTTAATTCAATAATCTTGCAGATAATTATACCTAGGCATAACATGAGGAACGTACGTAGCGTAACGTATTTTCTTTTAAATGTAATTTATTTATAAAAAGTTATAGTACCTATGTTCAAAAGCAATTACTTGAACACGAAGTCTCTCAGAAATAATGATCATCAAACAAAGTTACACAACGACAAAAGATAAAACTATATTAGCCATAAAACACAAAAATCGTAAAAATTTACAATAAAATCAAAAATATAAATATTGTCTATTTGAACGCCATTTAAGGGATTATTTTTTTCCTGTAAATATTCCGCGGACAGAGCCGAAGAAGCCCCGCTCCTTCTTGATTTTACTGTTGATAGGGATAATACTGTGATTGCTGTAGAAAGATGCTGACGTATCATAGATAGATGAGCTCATTTCTAAAGCCTGCAAGACAATAAATAAATAAATACAATTTTAATAATAGTAAAATTAAAACACGAGTATGTATTATACTATGTGCAATATTGGAAAGCGACCCGTGCGTGACAGCGTAGAAATAATCGATCCACATGTTCAATTGAGTAAAACACCGCATCCATTTGAAAAACAATGAAGTCTGTTGCATAAAGAATCCTAAATCATATGACATATAAATATACAAAGTAGAAAATAAATCTTCCTTCCTTCATGTTGTAATGAAGTCCCAGATTTTCTTACTACATTATATCGATCTAAATTACGCTGCCTCCTTGGCCCAGTGGTAAAGGCGTGTGCCTTTTGATATGAAGATCCTAACTCCTACTTGAAGGCATCTTTATAAAATATTGTTTCCATTCTGGTTAGGATATTACAGGCTTCAATTACCAATTATTATCTGAATTCCCTACTTCTGAGCTGTGGGTCCCAAACGTCATCTAGCGTTTGAATAAACCTATCCCAGGGTCAGTTCTGGTTTAACATTGAGGCTGCCGAGGACTGACCGTAGTAATAAATGAAGATAGCGGACTCAAGGCACTGACGAATGCAACTCGGAATAAATGATGACTAAATAATATTGATTTATCGTAAAGACAAATTTTGATGGATGATTTTTAAGGACTGAAAAGTACATCAGATCTTACCCCAAGTGAAGTGCTTATATGATAAGAGTCAACTGAGCTATTATAAGTAGAATTATGTTGTGGCATAGCTGAGATCTTCACTTCAGAAGTTGTATTCTGTCTTAAGACCAAACAAGAAATTAGTCTCCTCAAAAATGGCTTCCTGGGCTTATCTAGCAGTGGTTTAAAATTTTTTACAGAGTTGCACTCGTGATATTCGTTCGTGCTGTTAGAAATAAAGGAGCATACAGAAGTTCCAAAGTTGGGAGTGCAGGCTTTCTTCATTCCTGAAAAATTTATTGAAATACCATACTACATTTGAAGATCAATCTATATTATGATATCTAAATAAAATTTATCTCTCATCTTAGTCAGAAACTTATATACTGATAAACTTATTAAGACATACTAAAACAAAACAGTCGTAGTAGTAGTGACATTATTAATATTTGTCACAATTGATATTAAATCTGTACATACATGATACTTACACACCTTTAAAAATTGTGTGAATAGAATGAGAATATGACGATCCTACTGCAACTTTGATGGAAGAGTCATTGGAAGTTTTTAGACGGGTCAAGTGCATGTCCGAAGCTGATATATAATGCTTATTGATTTCACGTTGTTTATCCTCTGCTTTATTAGTCTGTCTGAATCTAATCTCTCTCGTAAACAAAATAGAAGTTTCTGTATTCGCAAATATTCCTTTTGTCTGGGCGTAAACTTTGTCACTTGTTTTTATTAAACGATCCTCTTGGATACATTTATTTTTCTTTTTTATCTGAGTAATCATCATACTGCCTTTAGGTTTTGTTAATTTATTCTTTGGTTTATAATTGATCGTACGATCTATAGCTTTTTTAACTTTATGATATTGTTTTCTTGATAATATTATAGGTTTTTCATCGGTAAATTTTTCAACTTGTAAGAACACATGGATGTTACGATTTAAAATCATCCTTTTTGAAAATTGGCTTTCCAGTCCTATGGGTGCTTCGTATTGCGTTCCCGTTGTTTGTTTTATTATTTTCCTTTGATGTTTAATTTGATGGTTCTGATGCTCGTCTGCGGCCTTTGTTTTTCTAGAAATAACAGAAGATATTGTGAAATATACTAGATACTATAGGCAACAGGCAACTTTTATGGCTCACGAAATTATATTGCTAAATATTTTTATTTTCAGTCATGTCTATATCTGCATTGCGAGAGTGATATGTAACATTATAATATCTAAACATATCTATATTTAAATATGTAACTAAAAACCCTAAATACAAAAAGCTTAAATATTAATTTATCCAACCTAGTAAAAACATTTTACACCAAAAAATAAATAAATAAAAAATATGATTAGTAACCGTGGTTTGCTGTGGTTGGTTGCATGAAATAATTGACACGTAGGATTTTTTTCAAACTTATTAATTGGAGGAACAGGCTCCTAAAAACAAAAATAAATAACATTTATATACGAAAGACGACCTAGCTGAAAGCCCACTAGGCTTTATTGAGGGAATGCAGATTCAGATATAGTGACAGGTTATTAGCACCTTGCCTATGATAATAATCATAATTTATCTTACTTCATTCGATAAGTATACATGTTTTTACGAGGATTTATCGTAGTTTAAGTTTTTCTCCCTTGATTGACTTCAAGTATTTTTTTTCTTCATTCAAACATTCTAAATCGTTCGTTCGCTCCGAGACCAGCATAGAAGATATAAAAAAAAATTTACTCTATATTTTTTTTCTGAGGATATACAAACCGGACAGGGGCATAACGGGGTGCACACGTTCTGCAGAGGCGCCTCCAAGCCCAGAAGTTGTCTAACCTCCCTGTCCCTCTTGATGGGATCGGGAACAAGACATTGGTCACCTCTGTAATGCTTGACTGGAGCTGAGAACATTATTTTTATAATTATTGAAACAAGGTTAAAGATTAGGATAAAAATGGTATGAGAATACTCAGTACCTATAATAATGGACCTCAGCAGCATAAACAAGGGTTTCTCAAAACCACAAGGGTGTCAAATTTATTCATTCTGTGTTTCATAGTACAAAGCCGGCGGTGACGGAATAATGGTAACATAAACTGAAATTTGACGGCCACGTTGGTACCGTGGCAATGTCCTTGTCTCTTAATCCCAAAGGTCCCGAGTTCGAATCCCGGTCAGGTCATGATAGAAAATTACCTTTTTCTGATTAACCTGATCTTGGATATTTATATCTTATATGTATGTACTTATTATAAAATATAGTATCGTTGAGTTAGTACCCGATAATACAAATCTGGAACTTAGTTTGGGACTAACTCAATTTGTGTGATTTGTCTCTATATATTTATTATTTACTTTAAAAAAGCCTCATAAAAAATTGACCTAAATAAATTGATGTAAAAAATTATATCCATGTAAATAAAAGTAAAAATAATTTAATTGTAAATGATTACCGAAACTTTCAGTCACGTCTTGATCCTGGAGAAATTTATCAAATTCATTTTTGTCGTATGCCTCTCTTGTGCTTCGTTGTGAACGTTCTTTTCGCCTGTAACATGAGAGATATATGCGATATCTTCATATACTTACCCTTATCTCATTACATTTTGGGTCGGTACAGCAAGAAAGCTTTTCAATTAGTATAGTTTACTCTTATATGTTTTGACTAGTGACCGTCTCGCGGTTTCTGCACTGTTACCGTGGGAATTTCGAGAACAAATGTGTCTCTGAAATCTCTGTTCAGAGAAACATTACGCCACTACTTTGATGACCATTAATATCGTCCGCCATGTATTTCGTTGTCTGCTTATCTATACTAATATTATAAAAAGGTACAGTTTGAAATTTAGTTTGTTTGTAAGGGCTAATCTTTGGAAATAATAAACCGATCACGAAAATTATTTCACAATCAAAAAGGTACACTATACTATTCGCGTCGACTAGTTTTATTAGAAGTATACCAATAAAATATATGCATATTAATGTATAATATGTATATATTTTATTTATTTATGATAATTCGTATGTACAATTAAATTTATTAATGAGAATTCATGTTTCAATTCAGAATACATTTTTCCGTGCGTAATATTGTCGCACCTTTTTCTGTACAAATAAGCGTACTTTTGAAACTTTATTTATACAGACTTTACGTATTTACAAATTTACATGTGTTTTTGATATGCCTTTTATCTATATACACTACCTAATGAAACACCTAAGTAACTATGACGACAAAACAAGACAAAAAGATAAAAATGTGAAATCTTTTTACATACCTATATAAAAGAGGAAGGTCACTGATATACCCAGAGATCAACGCACAGCTCAAACCGCTAACCTAGAAACCTGAAATTTTGCATGTAGATTCTTTGCATAACGTAAGTGAGCACTGAGAAAGAATCTTGGCAATTCCACTCGTACGGGGGTAAATTAGAGGATAAATAAGATTGTATAAAACTTTTAATTACTGTAATGGATATGTGTAAAATTTTGTAAAAAAAAATAATGGAGCTAAAATTATGAAATACATATTTTACTATATTTCAAAATTTATGCGAGCGAAGCCAAGAGCAAAAGCTAGTTTAAATATAAAATAAAACTTATGGGAAGTAGATACAAATTAAAGTAAAAATTATAGAAATATGAATTTGAAGTATTAAATGTAAGGGTTTAATTTATAGATAAGTTGAGAGAAATCAGTGTTTTGTTCAAAATCAGTAAGCTGATCAACAACTACTTGGTTATAAACAAATTGTTTATGTCAATTTTTTTGTTGAACTAAGAAGCCATTGGCAGTATTGTGCCAATGGCTTCTTAGTTTAACAAAAAAATATGTGCCTTACTTGTGTCCAATTTCTAAGCTATCTTTAACTTTGATTTCGTGTAATTCCAAATTATCATTATTTTTTATTGGTGATTCATAAACGCAATTCTGGAAAAATAAACAATCATGATAATTGATGAAAAATGGCATGACATCTTTTTTAAAGCGATAGATCACTATAAAATATTATGTATAATGAAACAAATAAATAAATTTAATAGGATAAATTATACAGAATGAGTTATACAAAGTAAGTTCGAGACTTGTGTTATGGGATACGAACTCAACGATACTATATTTTATAATAAATACTAAACATCCGAGACCCAGGTCAATCAGAAAGAGGTCATTTTCCATCATGTCCTGACTGGGGATCGAACCCGGGATCTCCTGAGTTGTGTGCACGGACGTCGTAAACACTGAGACTATCTCATTACGAAATCTCAGAAACCACAAGTGCTAGGGTTTCTAATTTTGTAATAGAATCCCGAATCCCTAGAATAGAACGTAGGCGCTCGCAAAGACAGGTTTTTGTTAAATTCCCACGGGATCGGTAACACAGGAAGCGAGCGTAGCCGTGGGCAAAAGCTTGTTAATATGCAGCAAGTATACGATAGTAATTAGTAATACTAATATGACATACATTCAATAACTCTAAATCTAAAAATAATTTTAGTTATTCGCCTTGGCTAATATAAGCTAATCTGGGACTTCAATTAATACAAAAGTTGTTGAACATTTATATAAAGATTACCCTGAAATCGTCGACGTCGATCATATTCAATAATGTATTTGACGTGTCTTGTGTATTATAAACGGGGTCCAGGAACTCATGGCTTCCATTCCTTTGGGTAGTTCCACATTTTTTTGTCCTTTTCACTCTAACGTCAGTGGTCATCCTACCCTGCTGAAGATATACGTCATAATTTTCATCTCCTTTCTCTATATTAACCATTACCTGGGAACCTGTGTATTGTGGAGTCTTATAAGTTTTTTTCTTACTACCCATTTGTCCCATTATTTCTTTTGTAAATGTATCAACCAGGGCTTTTTTGGTCAAAAGATGGTCTGTATTGGTCGCAATAGAAGTATTGTTATTGGCAATAGCTTCCTTTTCCTTTTTTGCTCGTTGCTTTGGTTCTTTCCCCTTTGCTAGTTTGTTTTCTGCACCTTGCCGTTTAACATTATTATTAGAGTAGCTAGGTGATGAACTCCTTGATGAACTGGGACTCCGGCCATGTTTTTCATTTTTAGTTTTCTTCGAAATGTTTTTGTTCCCCACCTCTTGTCGTTTTATGTATTGATTACTGTCAGGCGATTTAGGTTTAGACCGTATTTGACGATTTTCTATTTCTCTTAGTTTGGAAGGAGGAGAATTTCTAGTTGGAGATAGATTTCTTGGACTCCTTGCCTCCTTGGGTTTCACTTTGTTCGTTGTTGTCAATCCTGATCGTTTCACATTTTGACTAGAATTAGAATTTGGACTAGGTGATACACTTCTTCGTTGACTTTCATTTTTTTCTCCGGCTTCCGTTTTTCTCTCTTTCACATTTCGCGAAGTTGATCTGGATCGTCTCTTATTTCTTAAGACATTAGGTTCTATTTCAATTTTGTCGTCATATTTCTCACTTTCTTGATACTGGTAATTCTGATAAGTTTTTAGTGGGAACCTTTCATGTATATCGCCTGCAGGAGATCGATAACGAGTATGCTGTTTAAAAACAGTCACGTTTTCGCACCGTTCGTCATTAGGATAAACCGTTATTACTACAAGAGGACTTTGGCATCTTTTGACTTGTCCGTGATCTTTATACGAATCAAATTCATCCCTATTGTTCAAACTGTTACAGAAACAGGTCACATTATTAGGAAAGAAGGGAGTTCTTCTTTCTGATGCATTATTCAGAAAATCAATATCCATCTGAGTACCATGATCGACAGTGCTGCAAGAATATACCATTTTTAAAGACTTGTTACTAATGTCCAAATATAAAACTGTTTCTGTTTATTATTAAATCCTTATTTAATTATTAAATCGAAATTAATCAAGAGAACATAATATCTCAGTATGTTATATACATGTACATAATTATCTCAGTATGTTATATTATATACATTTGTACCGCTTACTGTAGTAGTGTTTCTGCATTATGTTTTACATGAGTTTGCTGCAGTCCTTTAATATGCTTGTTTTTGGGAACTGAAAGTGGAATAAATCGATGTGTAAAGATATAAAAATATATAAAATCTCTTAAATTATTAATCATATGAACCTTTCGCTCCCTCGACACCACATTTCACCAAAATATGATTGTCTTCTCCTAAACCAATTTGTCCAGTAATTCTGACTACGCTTTGACAGTTATTCGCTTGAATATTTTTTTCGGTTCTTTTCGCATCTCCTTTAGAAGTATTAGGGGGTGAACTCGTTCTCTTATTTGCCGCTCCTTTCTTACGTTTTTTGTCCATGTTCAAAGAATGTAGAACGTGTTTGACACTTTTAACCTGATCTAGAGTTAAATCATCATTAACTTTACGTAAATCATTTAAAAGTTTTGCACTTTCCGTAGTCTTTATATTATGTTGTCTATCTCTTTTTCCGCCGCCAGCTACTAAACACATATGTTTCGTTTGTATAGAGCGATCTTCAACAGATACTGTATTATGCAAGTGTTTTGGATTTTGTTTACGCCTTATTTTATTAAATTTTTGCGGTTTATTTTTTTTAGGAGTTACTATAATTTTAATAAGAGAAGACTTAATGGGGCTTGTTTTCTCTTCAGACGCCTGCAGATACTCTAAATATTGGTCCGATGTTGTCTCTATTGAGTAATATTCAACGATCTGGAATAATAGTCAAAAAATAAATCTAATTTGCTGGTTCAAATTAAATTGCATAATAATAACTCAAAGGTCCGGGTTACGGCCCGTGAAACTCGTTTTCGAGACAACATTATAGAATAGAATAAGATT
Source organism: Cactoblastis cactorum (assembly GCA_020352625.1). Classification (NCBI taxonomy): domain Eukaryota; kingdom Metazoa; phylum Arthropoda; class Insecta; order Lepidoptera; family Pyralidae; genus Cactoblastis; species Cactoblastis cactorum. The sequence goes on from JADGIL010002616.1 coordinate 17,226, forward strand.
TATTTATATATAGTATATATAATATTTTTAATAGTGCTTATACTACTTACTTCTTTTCTACTATTCAATATCAAAGAGTCGTATTGCGAATGTGAAGTTTGAGTTTTATGAGAAACTTTGTTCTTAAAATCTCTAAAAACTCGTATTTTTTTCTTTTCACATAAATTACTGCCTTTCCCTAAAGAACTCCTCTTCACGGGTAGTGTTAAATAATCCAAAGATTCTAAAGAAAAAGTAAATACCTATTATTGGTATAAAACAAACAAAAATATAAATAAATCAATGAAAACAAAATTAATTGCAACCTATTAGTTCAGACTCGCTGCTGTAATCCATTATTTTGTCTAATAGAAAAAAAAATGGAAAGAAGATATTTTATTATTTCATTGAAAATTCAGTTATTTTAGCAGACATATTTTTATTGACATTATCTTTTTTGATTGACACTGTGTACAGCCGACAATTTATTTAGTTTTTTTTTCAAGTTAAATATTAAGCGTAGTAAGCAAGCATATCTACTTATTAAGAATCATAGTGGAAAAATATAATCAACGTTATAAATTTTCGCCGTCCCCCCAAAAATATAATAAGAATATTGAATGAAATAAAAGTCTAATCTAAGTAATACCGTAAAACATATTTTTATAAAATCATGAGAAAATAAATTTATTAGACAATACCATAACCATACATGTTTATAACGACGACGACTTCATTTTTACAAGTCAAAATTTAAAAGCTAATAAGTTGCCATTAAGTAATATTCTACAAAATTAAATCTTATCAAATTTTATTTACAAAAACCAGAACAAGTTAACATCTTACAGATCATTATCATACCGTTAATATTTTATAACGATGAGTTTCGCATTGGAAGACCGGTTGATCACCCAGATGGTCATACCAGTCTCGAAAGGCACATACTTCAACACTAACTGGAAACCATCTTCGGCGCCGCTGTGCCCTTACGATATGCTGTACCACCCCCCAGATTACAACCCCAAGTCCGCACGATCAGACCGACAGGAGCCCAAAATTATTAGGAAGAATATATGGGACCAGGTAATGTGTTTTAAATAATTCTCTGTCTTTACTTGCCCTACTCTGTGTGGGGTCCGTACGGTAAGTACATAATAAGATTTTTCACTTTTCTCTATTCTAATTCGTTGTTAAATGCAATGCTATAAAAAATAAGCAAGTACAATTAAATTACACAAATTAAGTTAGCTCCAAACTAATTTCGGATGTTGTATTATGGTATACTAACTTAGGTATATTATACAATCCAATCAAAAAATGAAAATTTTCCATCATGACCTGAACGAGGATCGAACCTGGGCCCTTTTAGTACAGGGACAAAGACTTTACCACTGCGACAACGAGATAATCAGTCCCCTTCTTCTTCTAAAGTTAAGTGATTCATGCTTTTTTGTTGACTTGATAAAATTTCCTCTTTTGCCTTGGAACCCTTCAAAAGGGGCGTAAAGAAAAAGCTCTGTAAGCCAGCTTAGCAAGGTTGGCGAATGGTGGAGAGTCTTCCTCCGCTGGTCAACATTGTTTCTGGATCGCGGATAGTTAGGCTAGAATACAAAAATCGAGAATTGCTTTTTATTAAAAATAAACATAAATAAAGTACTTTTAGGAATATCATAAAGGCATCTCGTCCACTGCATACTTCATGCTTGGTAGACCGAAGTGGAAGCCTTTGGACCTGCCCACCAAACAGTTTGTAAGAGCCGTGGGTATGTAGCCAATAAAGTTGATGACAACTAAGTAGCCAAATTAGATGCCTTTATTACGTGTCAAAAACAAAAGGTATCTATGGGATATTTTTTTTTATGTCAGAGGGAGGTAAACGAGCAGGCGGGTCACGCGACGTTAAGTAATCACCGCCGCCCATAGACAACTGCAACATCCGCGGGGTTACAGAAGCGTTGCCGGCCTATATAAAACCCCCGCCCTTCCCATTTGGGGATACCATACCACTACAAAAGATCATACATTGGCTCCATATCACTACAAAAAAATGACATACAAAATTGAATGACATACAAAATTGTGAAGTATGAATCATGAAATGTGTGCTTATTATATTACAGCTGAATGTATTGTATTATGTATTGTTATATTTAAGAATGGGAAATCAACACACGAACAAAAAATATTTCTCACTATCCTTAGAATATTTTTCTACCAAGTAATTATCCCCATTTACCATTATATTTTTTATATCTAGTTATACAAAACAGATGATAGTTAGGCCTTTCCCATGGACTTATAAAATGATAAGTTAGAAGCAGTCTGCATCAAGCATCTTCCTGCTAGCTTAGTCAAATCGTCAAACCATCTGGTTGGATGTAGCTAGAATAGATATGAATTTAAATAAGTAATTTGTACAATGGTTTTAAAGACAAGCGTGTTCAAACAAGAATTTCGTTTATTTTTTTGTCATGTCTGACAGACTCCGGTGTTATTGTTAGGCATGGCAGAAGTTCACAAATAATAAGCACAGCATGTAATACTCATAATTTATTAACGACTTCACAAACTGTATCACAAAAATAACTATGCGCTGCCATGTTGATTTCCGGTTATATAATTCCGATATTTAAGTTCTGAAATTTTCAAACTTAAGCATTATTTAACTAACGTTTTTAAACAATTTTCAGTGAAAAATGAGAATCCACACATGCGTATACACAACACTCTGGAATGGGCTGTACTCCTCAGTGACGGGAAGCCAAGTCTCTGCGACTAACAAACATAAGTACAAAAAGAGTAAAAAAATAGATCGAGGTATAACTTTAAGATAATAACCATTATAAAAATTAATAAAATACATATGTGCATTATTTTGTCTGTCATGTTATTTTGTCAGTAATACATAATAATAATTTAAGTATTACATGTTACATTCACTCATTAATATAAACATATCATCAAGCAAAAATCTTTATTCAGTTTGACGTTCAGAATTTTGGAACGACCACTGCTGAGAAGAAATGCCGAAAGACACTCGACAGTTTTGATACCTGTTATGCCAGAAGGGCTTGATTATCCATTTTAAATTCTTATACATACATATAATATTTCTGTATAACACAAATGTTCTTGTATAATACACGTCAAAATGAAATTAACAAGTTATGTTCTTATTTAATTCTTACACCTCCAACAGAGTAATTAAGTCTTTTCCTAGCTCTTTAATTCCAGTTCTCGCATTTTTACTTCTCGCATTTTCATAGGTACCTCATTACATTTTTTTTTTCACTTTCTGTGGGGGATGCCAAATGAAACTGTTCTTACTCTTAGGTTAGGGAATAAATAGCAGGTCATATTTATTAATGAGTAACACATTTTTCATAAGGTATATTTCTTTCTTTTCCTTAGTTAATATTTTTCATTTTTTCTTTTTAACCAAGTTATTTTTGTGATCGACAAGATCGGTAATGTAATTAATAAAATACATATGTGCATTATTTTGTCTGTCATGTTATTTTGTTAGTAATACAGAAGTCGATTTTGCTACTATCCTACTAGAAAAAAATATAATTTATTAAAAAAAATATCACGTTCAGCGTATTACCTACTATGGCTGCATAATCACAATCTAGATTGAAATTAAAAATAGGCGAAGTACCGCTATAACAATTTTTTCACAATACTGTATTAATTAGAACATAATATATATTAATTCAACTACTACATATATTCATAAATTTTGTTTACCAATATAATGTTTTTATAGTGTTAATAAAGTAGTGCGGTACCTTTATTTTGGATTCGGACTAGTACTTGGCCTACGTTTTATATAATTATAATAGTTTATTCGATATTCTCGTAACTATTTAGTTAAATTCAGAAATATATTTGTGAACAACATTTCGGCGTTTTTTTTTTTTTTGTCGTAACATCTGACAAATAAATATTAACTGTTTAATTAAAGCATCCGTAAATAATAGCATCCGCTAAAATAATAATTATTAATTACCTTTACCTTTGCTTTAGTCTTTAACCGTTAGTAACAATCAGTAGTTGTGTAAATAGTTTCTTATTCTAATAAAGATTATTCGTTGTGTGTTAAAACTTAATGTATTTATGTGTCTATCTGCGTAGTCATAACTCTTAAAATAATGAATTTATTTATGATTTAAGTATAGTTTGTGCGAAATGTTAAATATATTTTTTGTGATACATACACAAAAAATTCTGATAAAAACTATTCCTTTTTATTCAATAAAATCTTTTCAGTTCTTTGAATAATTAAATTGGGCTACTCATATTGCTAAACGTGGATGATTTTAATTGCTCTAATTCAGTAATAAGTTTCCTTGTTGTGAAATAAATTTGAAATATGTTTGACAAATTATTATTTTACGGAATTTTTGTTCAAACAACATGGATCTCGCCTTTGAGGGAACCAGAAGTTGGTAAGTATCTAAGTATATCGTTGTGGTACATATTAAAAAAAATATTGTCAGATCTTTTGGTTTGGAGTTTAACAAAGTAAATTTAATGCATGTATGTACATATATTGTATACATACTACATATAGATATTTAAAGTCTTACAAAGCAGACTGACAGAGACATAAGACAGATAAATGAAAACAGTTTTGCAAACCACCTAAGTAAATGTTTGCTTTATGCTAATTGTTCGGGTTCCGTACCCAAAGGATAAAGCGGGAACTCTATTACTAAGACTTCGCTGTCTGTCTGTCACCAATTTCTGTTACCCACAGATCATTAAAATATGTATATGTTTTAGTGATCTGTGATACCGCTTCAACAATAAATACTAAAAACCAGAATAAAATAAATATTTATGGGGGCTCCCTCACAACAAATGTGATTTTTGTTTGTTTTTGCTCGATATTGCTTACGACAACAGATAGATTTTTAAAATATTTACAGAAAATAAATATACCATACAACAAACGTGATATCTGCAATTTTAAACAAAACAAAGCGGCCAAGTGCGAGTCGGACTCGTCCATTAAGGGTTCCGTAGCAGCAAG
>JADGIL010002617.1:0-12173 GCA_020352625.1 Cactoblastis cactorum
AAAGAAAAAAAAAAAAAATATTACTTTACTCTTCTTTTTTACCCAACTGCGGCAGAACAAGGGATAATCAACTGAAAATATCCTCCATGTCAGTGTCAATATGCCATTGCAACACTTTGACATTGACTTTAGAGAGATGACAATGAAAAGAAAAAAAATTGGAAAAAATCCTCAAAATCACATCACAGTTGCAGTTCGTGAAAATTCGCCGAACTAATTACATTCATCATATATTTATTTCGTTGCTGCTCTATTCTTTTGTTTATGCTTCCCAAAAATAAAAATATTTCACGGTCATTTTCGCGCATACGTAGCTAACCGTCAGATATTCATTACAATATCTCTGAAATACGCAAGTTTTCGGATATGACTGTGTAGTGTCTGTAAATGTGATGTCTGACGGCGACCCATCTCTCGAAGAAGATATTCCAAAACCGCTTCTGGAGAATCTGGAAGACAATGTGTTTACACCGAAGATAGCAACTCCAATATATACAGGTGGTGTGAAGCTGCATCACAGGCGATCAGTCGGCGCGGAATCACAGTCATTCCTGTCTGACGCACAACGCAATGAGTTCGCACTCGAACAGCTTTTCCATAATGGAAATGAAGCCGAATTTCACGAGGTATGATATTTTTCATTTGTCATACTTATTAGCTAGCGAATAAGTGAACAGTATGTCTCTAAAATAGTATTAGATAGGTACCTTTATGTGTCTTAAGTCATGCCAGGCAAATGTATGTGAACACTAATCTTGCATTAATAAAAAGCTTTCAACAGTTTTTCCTAGTAGTAGCATTGTTCCATTGTGAAGTTAACAGTTCTATGAGTCATTTATAATAAGCTACTAACAATATTTTTTAATCTGAGTGATCTTTAATATTTTTTTATCTCTTGTATGCTGTGATATAATGCTTCTCAAAAAGTATAGACATTTGAACTAAGCATTGCTTCCTGTGCAGTTTGAACAATATAAATATTGAAGTGTAAATAGCTTGTAATAATAAATACACAATGTTTTTATACAAAGGAAGCCTCTTGTATTATATAAAATATTAATAGTTATAAATTTTTATCAATTTAAAAGAACATTTTTTAACATTTGATATATCTTCTGTTAAATTATTTTAAAATGGCAGCTCAAATTCTTCTTTAGACTAGATTATTGATTTGTCCATGACATTATATTTGAGTATCGCTAGAACATTAAGAGATACTAAAGGTGTTAAATTGCCTTTTTGTGTAACAAGAAGCCTAAAATTAACCAGAACGTTTTTTTTAAAATTTAATTTAAAAAAAAAACAATTTCTCCAAAAATCCTTTGATATAAAATGAAAAGTGTAGTCTTACTGAGAGAATCTGCTGCTGCTAAGAGCTTTGTTACATACTAGGAGTATGATATAGGTTTCTTCTACTGTAGTATAAGGAATACTAAAGTAGAAGAAACCGGTGGAAGTAATACAGTATCACATCTTTTTCTCTTACGTTTCACAAGAGTCATGAGACTCTTAAGGCTATGCTTTGTAAAATAGTGTAGATTGGCTTATTGGTGAAATAGATTAAGAAACTGTGATAGGTTGCTAGCCCATTGCCTATTAGAATTCCTGTTTTAATTTAAGCCCTTTCCCTTGATTATCTTTTACAATCTGCGTGGAAAATGTAGCAGCTGACAAATTTTTATCACTTTTGGAACTTTTTGAACTTTTGGAATGTGGAAGTAATGAAAATAAATAATACCCTAGAAATTTAATACAAATGTTCCCACAGATACAATAATATATTCAGTATCAGTTCTTGGCCTTGAATGCCATGATAACACATTGGTTGGATTCAGATATAGTTGCTAGTCCATCAACCCTCTCCTAGGAGAAAACTTCTTAAGGGATTTCCTGTGTTTGGCCATTTAAAGTTTTCATATTGGAGGCTATGCCCACCCTGGAAAATATCTCCAGATATGTACCGTACGGTACTGATGGTGCCTGTGAATAATTTGCCACTTGATGAGTAAAAAAAAAGAATTTTGCTGTCGTGTAACATAGGAAAGCGTTATGAGACAGGATACTCCTGCACACCGTGCTGCCGCGCTGCTAAAAAGTAACCATAAGATTTGCTTCGGGCTCAGTTCTAACACGAAGTGGTAGTGGGTTTTGGTATCAATAAATATTTGCTTCAGTGTGCCACACTGAAATATTTTCGCCACAACGCGTCACTACTGCGTTTTTTTTTCTCAGGATGGAATCCTAAGTTATCATGCTCTATGCAGGTACAATTTTATATTTTGAAAAAGAAAGATTAGGCAGCGCAAATGTATTAAATGTAATTAATTAATCATGCCAATATTAAAATGACTACTAGTCATGCTATTCCCTAGCCTGGCCCATAAAATTAATTGCTTATATACGTATTTATGATTAAAAGGGCTCTTGTTTACTAAGCAATTTGAAGTTAATTTTAACATATCTTACGCTTATAATAAAGATATCATGGATTTAACATAATGAATGAGGTTGAAGAGGTGACAAAGATATCTCTCTTATATGAACATGAAGATCTGATGACTACTTCTCACGTAGAATATTAGGCACCTACTGTATAATACTAAATATTAGTTTCTGCAATTTGTATGTACAAATGTACAAGTTACTAGAATTTTATGATCATCTTGCATCGCAATCCTTTTAATTTGATACACATCAAAAGTTGTCACCTCTCTGCTGATAATGAATGCAATAAAAATATTTGTACTCATTATTATTTTTTAACACAGTACGCGACAAAAGTAGCTCAGTGAACAATTACCCTAATCAATGTGTAAACGACTTCAACATATAATTAGTTTCGGAAACCTCATAGACTTTGCATACACCGCACTTACCTCTCAGGTTTCGTGGAGTTACAATATACCTTTTTCTAACAGTTTACTTATATAAGAGCAAGACAGTGCTAGAGCGACGGCGACGGCGGCTATGAATCAGTAACAGTTAACTTGGCTACAAGGTTGGTTTCAACATTTCCAGTTTTGTGGAACTATGGTCTTAAGATGGTTGATTGAAGTGATGTGTTATGTTACCTACGATCTGTCGTCAGCTAGATTTCTGCCGACCAGTCGTGGAAAATGCAAAGTATGTTTTGTGTGTCATTGATTTGGTTGGTAATCTTTGCTGTCTTATTTGAGGTTTTTAATTAATACTGGCCGTAACAAATAATTGTATAAGTAGATACAATAAGTATGTTTATTACGCGGATTATGATGACATTATTTTGAGTTTATTGGCACGATTTTTTTGCGTAGAAATGCCTTATTATATATTTTAATTTATGTATTGATAATGTACGTTTTCCTTAAATATACAATGAACTGATCTAATTATCTTAAAATATATATAATTCAGTTTCCGATTTCGGCCTCCGAAGTTTCGTTTTTTGTCAGGTTTTTTCGCCAAGTGACTCACTATTTAAGCAAAGACAACCCATTCTTATGCACAAACATACACGAGTTACTCATCAATTATGAATATCCTGCTATTGGAATTTTGCCGGTATAATTGTAGATACTTATTTCAGATTTTTCTAGACGTTCTAAAGATTTTTGGGTAATGTATTCGTTTCTATCATAGAGGTATTCTGTTTAAAGGCCGGCAACGCTCCTGTGACCCCCCTGGGGTTGCGGGTGTCTATGGGCGGCGGTGATTGCTTAACATCACGTGACCCGCCTGCTCGTTTGCCTCCCTCTGCCATAAAAAAAAAAAAAAAAGTCACGCGTATGTTTAGTTAGGTACCATCTGTATAGAAATATCACAGATAATTTAATACTGTTCTATAAGTAATATTAACGATTCGTCATCGAACTTGGGTAGATTGATATATGCAGTTAATCGTTCACGTATACACGCTGTTATGTAAATATTGTGAATTTCAACACCTATTTCCTATTCTTTACAAGAAAAAATTATTTTTACTATAGAAGCGATGATTTTTATTGCTGGCGCAAGTTTTTTAATATAATGACTGTGAATGGAATTTATCTATGTGTTATGATAAATGCCTTTTAATTTAGCTGTGTAATAACAAAGGGACATGGAAATGGTACAGGAGATTTTGTATTTAATAGAAACAAAAACTTTTTATTTTTATAATACTACAACACTATTGTTTATACATACTAATGTTAAAAAGGTAAAATTAATGTTAGATTTTATGTAATAGTTAACATCACTACAGTTTTGATAATTAAATAAACCTTTTTTAATTAGTAATGTAACTTTATCTAAGAGCAATCAATAGTCTATTTAAGATTTTCCTATAATTCGGGAGCAGCGCGGATATAATAAGGAATAAATATACAACGAGATAAATATGTAAATATAAATGAACTTTGGAACATGGAAAGTGAAGGGATGAATGTTTTCTCGTTCGCACCAGACGGAGAGGGAGAGGGAGGAGAAGATGGCGGACATCCAGGCCATGTCGGTGCTCAGCATGTACCAGGACAACATGTCGCAGGACATGAACACCGAACGGTGAGTCGCATGGCTCCACGCACCTGATTGTAATCAAGCTATTAAATCCAATACTGGGATCTCGCACGTATTACAAAACTTTATAGGGACCAAAATGGCATGAGTTTCTTTCGGAATTTCTTCTCGGCAGTGGTCGTTCCGAAATGCTGATAGCGTGTAGTTTGAAAAATGCCAAAGGAAGGTCATTTTTTTTTTTATTTTGATAAAAGTCGGGATCCCGGGATTGAGTTTTGAATTTTAACCCATGCAATTGGCATGTAAGCAATGGCACATGGTAGAATAAAAAAAATAAAAAAAGCAAAGCATTTACTACATAACTTTGAGTAACGCTGTTTTATTGTCGGCACATCAATTAAAAAAAGCCTTGGTTATGTATTGTATCACTACAACGCTCTATAATATTATTGCTGCAATATTCGGACTTGTGGAATTAAACAAACTATAAGCGTCGACTGCGTTAAAGCAAATTGGAACGTAGTATATTCCATTCCGTGGTAGGAGTTTCTTTAAGTGGCGCCCTCGACGTTAAATTTGTGATCTAGACCCTTTTTTTCTATCAACGGTTTATGGTCTTGTTTTTTCAAAACTATAAGTATAAAATTAAAGGGCGTCACTATCTCTCTTAATCCAAATCTAGTAGCTTGCTACATGTTATTTATCTATGATCCAAATTACCTCTGTTGTAAGTTTAGACTGAATTGGAGACGGGCTGGATTCCGCTAAAGTTCTAGATTAACGCAGCAGACGTCTTATAAGCCGTTACAGATGTTCCTTTTTGCCTGGGGTCAGAAAGAGATGCACGTATTTAATAGAAAAGGACCGCCTTGCTTCTGTTGGTAAACGTTCATCTCTTGCTGTAGGGCGGTCGGTTGGAGCGCCTGTTACAGGTTAAAACGCTACAGCTTGATTTTGAGTGGCGATGCAAAAGAACATATGAAAAACGAAACAATCTCAACAAATTATCTAGTTGCGAACTTTTATAGTAACAATTAAAAATCATTGGGAAGGATTTAAATTCAAGATAAGACCTTGCCTTGAAATATGCTTATAGATAGATTATGTCATGTTTATCAAATACAATGATGAATATCTTGTCTAATGTTGTAAATGAATTTTATCGCGTTTTTAAGTTTGTTGACCAACTTAATAAGATAGCGATATCGTTTTTTTTTGTGAGGTGTGACACATGACGTTATCAAGAGAAAGGTCGTAGGTCTTTATAGTCTGCGCTAGATATCAACTATAAATAACATAGGGACGATAGTACATTCACTTATAATCACTTAATTATATTTAATATGACTGTTGTTTGTGCAACAATTGTTCGATTGTCTTTTTATAATATATGTTCGCTTGAAAATGTTTGAATTCCATTGTGAGTGTTTTATTTGAAGTTGTTTTTGTAAGAATTGTACAAATGTCTTTTCCCTAAAAGTTGTTCGTTTTATAACTAGATTGATTAATGTGAAAAATGATCAATAAACCATTAACATTTAACTTTAAAAATATATTTATAGTTTAACACTATAAAGGGTAACATTATAGAGGGCGAATATTTAAATAGAAAGTAGCATTCAATTGCTAATTTTAACAGTCTATCCAAAATAATGACCAACTGTGGCATCAGATAGGCATTGATTCCAAACACTCGCGAGTCCACCAAAAATATTCAGTCTATGTATATTGGTCCTTATCCAACTTAATCCCCATTCCTGGCGCCATACAAATATTGGTCCAAGCATTGGCGTATTCAGTCCAATATATTTATTCAAAAATAATGTCCATGGAGCACTATACAGACATTGGTCCAAACATAGTCGTTTCGAAGCAAGCACTGGTTTCAGGGACAACGGTAGCGAGGCGTCGACGCGACCCGCCGAGGAGTGCTGCGACCCGGTGTTACCCAGCGGCAATAGCAATGGAAAACACAAAATCAACCATTGCTCGTGAGTAGATAGATATAGGGGGAAATGGCCTGTGTCAACTATTTTCATCGGGTTAAATCTGGTCAAAATAAATTTAAAAAGCTATCTAAAAGTAAGCTTTTAGAATGACGTCACTTTGATTTTCAATTTATTCTCAGTAAGTCCTTTCATTTGAAACCCATATTGTGGGTAGTGCTTTGAAAATAACTGGTCAGCCATCTTGGATGTTCATGTCATGTTGGATTTAGAATGACGTCACTAGCTAACCTTGATTGTCATCGAAGTATGTATACGAAATTTCAGCCCAATCGGTTGAAGATCTATGCTTCAAAATTGAGATTCCACGCGAATACACATAGAATGATTTTTAGGAAGAATTTTAACAATCTTTTTAATGTCGTAGAAATATTATTATCTTGAAAAGATTATACGAATATTTGAACGGGAATTTTTCGAAATATATGGTCCTATTGTTTTTTTTCTTGTTATACTTTTAGCTGTCGTTAACTTATCCAAGAAAAGTAATTTGGTAAACAAGCCACATAAAGACTTGACTGAAATTGTTGTTTAAACAATAAAAAAAACTAAACAATATACATAGTTAATTTTGTTTAATGAATATAATGTATTTTCAATCGATCATCTTTGGAAATGTCAATTGTTTACCTACCACGGTTCATGAGCTACAGCCTGGTGACATACAGACAGACAGACGGAACAGCGGAGTCTTTATAATAGGGTTCCCCTTTCACCCTTTGGGTAAAGTATGATTAAAATAATGGTGGTGGGTAGTAAATGTTCCATTTGATGATTTCTATATGTATATGCCCTCTGTATGTTGCCTTGATGCTTTATTTATATCTGGGTACAATTCATGGTCATGGTCTGTTCAGTATTGAATATTTTCCCAAGGGATTAGCATGTTTGATTGGGGCGAAGGTGTAACAAATTTGACTAACAAGCATTTTGCATGGCATATTTACCATAACATATCGCACCTACGGTGCAATAACGTCACTTATGCAATTTTTGTCAAAACTGAACTGAGTATGAGAAAATACTTCTAATCCACCTCTTTACTTTGTTATTGTCACTTATGTAGTACGCATAGTTTCCTTGTGAGGGCACTAGTGTCGTACGGTTTTGGCGCGAATCTGGACGGCACTGGGAGAAACAACGTTTCATTGGTCAGTGCGGTAAAAATTAGGTAGGTTTATGAGTGACGTTATTGCACCGTAGGTGCGATATTAAAAAATACATTTAATTTCAATAATGTTTTAAGTAATTGCCTTCATTAAGGATATGTGTATAGTATAGGTATGTATGTATATAAGTTGGAATTGAAGTAACAACGAATATTAAAGAGGTTACAATTTTCATTGTAACCATTGAGGCCTATGGACAACTTCCAGTTTAGACCCAAATTATTTAATTATATTTCATGCTACAATACATGACATGTCTAGTATACTGTAGTAGTTGTTAGTGGCCTATGTCACTCTCCAGTCCTAAAACTGTCTCCACATAAAATATACATGATTATGATTGGCCCAACTTTTCCGAACTCCCCAAATGGGGAGGGCGGGGGTTTTTAATAGGTCGACAACGCTTCTGTAACCCCGCGGGTGTTGCAGTTGTCTATGGGCGGCGGTGATCTCGTGACCTTTGCCTGCTCGTTTGCCTCCATCTGACATTAAAAAAAAATGAAAATAATCCGTTGCTACGTTTTGACGGGAAAGGCGGACAAACAAACAAACACACTTTCTCATTATAATATTAGTACTAGCAACTGACAGACTATTTTTAACCATATTCTTTATGTCACCCGCTGATTTTCCTGTTATCGTATTGGATTTTAATTTGTTGTTAATGCGTTATTTCCCGACCAATACGACATCGGAACCTTCAAGAAAAGAGCGTATAAATCCCTTAAAGGCTGGCAACGCTCCTGTGACCCCCCGGGTGTTGCAGGTGTCTATGGGCGGCGGTGAATACCTAACATCACGTGATCCGCCTGCTCGTTTGCCTCCCTCTGCCATAAAAAAATACTGGTGTCCGATTTTTCAGTTGTCTTGGGGGATTCTGTCATGTATAATACTTTCAAACGACGTCGCAATAAAAACGTGAGATTTGCTTAAACAATATTAATAAACTACTTGGTTAAAATCACGGGGATTCAGAGTTTGTAGAAAGAAGTAGATTTAATCTCATAAATCCCAAAATGGAGCACCAAAACCCTTTATTTTTAAGATAATGGGGTTTTGTTAAATTTTTTCAAAAAAATTCTATAAATATCCACGATACCAACAGTGGGCTTAGTGGACGAATGATCATATGTAGTACGTATATACATATATCTATAGCTACCTGTAAATAACTTGAAAAATTATCACTTAACAGCATAAAGTTCTCTGGTATGCAGTTATATTTTCTTAAGTTAAACTACCTGCACATTTTTTAACAAAAATGATACTTTTTGTGTTAGATAAGGGCCAAATAACAATATTACCCACTTTTATTAATCTTTATCGTTTTTATTCTCAAATGTCTTGTGGAAGAACGGTGACATTTAACACAGGATAATAAAAGAGCTCCCAGCCAAGTAATCCATACCCAAAGTAATATTTAAATGTGAAAGTAAGTTTTTTTGTTTGTCCGTCTTTCGCGGATCGTCGAACTAGTGCGATTTACATATATATATGTGGAAATAGTTGAAGGACTGGAGAGTGACATAGGTTACTTTTTTCTGTTTCTATTCACCCCACCCTTTGACCTTTGACTCGAGCGAAGCCGTGGGAAAAAGTTAGTAATGAATACTTTTTCATTTCTATTTTCATCGGTCAATATATTTTCCGGGGATAATTTGTAAAAAAAAAACAAAACAAATAAATAAATATAAATAAGTGACCTCATATTAAGTGATATATTATATATTTACGCATGTATACTATAAGTAACTCCCACAGGATAGTGATGGGTGGCGTGCTCAACAACCCGTCGTTGACGTTCAACGATGGCGTCCGCACCATAGACTACGTGTTGGTGTGGGAGGCGGGCAAGGAGGACGCGACCACAGAGGAGGCATACGAACATCGCCGCATCTTCGAGGAGAACCTGGAAAACGAGGGGTTGCAGCTGGAGAGAGAAGCGCCCTCTGAGCTACACGGCCTGCACTTCATTAAAGTCAGTTTTTTTAAATTAGCTTATAGTATCACAGTTTGAGTTTTAATTAGTTTTTCTTTTATTTTGATCACTTCTGATTAGTTTAATTTTATATGCCACTGTCTAAGATCTTATTTCTTTTGCATTTATTGTTAAAATTAGTCACCAGTTAAAAAATAATGTTACTTGCCAGATTATATATTATATACATCGAGATCTAATATTTTTTTGTGTATTTCAGATTCACGCACCGTTCCAAGTTTTAAGAGACTACAGTGAAATATTAAAATTAAGAATGCCAATGAAGGTAAGTTTTTTTAATTTCAGTGTTAGTTTACACACTATCTAGGTGTTGCTAGTAGTTAAAAATACTAGTGTCTCGCTTTCCCTAAGCTTATGTCCTGGTAAAAATGTTTGACATGTCTTGTCTATGTGTACTCAAAAAGTTTAATTTTATAAGTACTATTTATATTTTAATATACAATAATTTATATGATTATAAAATACATAATAATTTATATATTTGTGACTATAAAACTATTGGCTTTTATTATGGCCCTATATTTTTACTAAGGAGTGTCGTATCAAAGGAAAAGTATGACATATGTAGATTTCAGGGATATTGTTGCAATTTCTGAATATTTTTTTTTTTAATAAAAGCAGAAGAAATAGTAAAGTGGTTTGTATTGTTAGTTGGCGCCTAGTAATAGTGATCATGGAAAATGCATAGTTCATTTTAGTCTGAAACTTCACACCATTGAATTTGATCCCACTATGAAAATTCGCCCCAACCTCTCATTTCTGGTCTTGATTGTTGCTCTAACGACCTTAGATTACGATGATAATTAACTTCTTGAGGTAAGCTGTGTTAATTTGGATGTGTCTGATGTTTTCTGCTGAAGCAATTGATTTGATGCTAATTTAATTACTGTCAGCTTCAAATACGTGAAGTTGTTGCGTAAAACTTTGAATTTACACGCGTGAGATAAACAGTATCCCAATATTGTTAAAAAATTAGGATATAGGCTTTTAGGATTTTGTATTTGGAGCTTTATATTGATTTGTTTGTTGAATAATGAAAATAAAAAATGGTAAAAAAGCTGCCTTCCTGCGGCGGTATTCCCAAACTGAACGTCATTGATACCTTCACGAACGAGTACAAAATTTCTCGAAATTTCGTTCATGTTTTGTCACAACACTGAGTGTTGCAGTTTCCTTATCTATGGACAGTGATGATACGTATAAATAACTACTATCAGGTGACTCGCTTACACTTTTCCCATCCTATAAAATGAATAAAAAAAAAACTTTTTATACCATACAGACACATCCTAAAAGCATCTTAGCTCAAGTGGAGCCACAACTTTATTGAAAATTTACATCACAATGCAATAGTCAGACCAAACAGGCGTTACACGTTTGTCTACATAGCATACCCACGTGCCCGCACAGCTAACTGTGGTTGTCGTCCATAGGATTGCAGTAAGATAAGAAAAGGTGGAAAAACGAATGCCATTCTGAATGCTGCCATGTATATGTCTAAGGTATGCAGTCCGTGGCATCATATCATGCTATATGCTCGTACTAACATTCTGCTTTGTTTCATACAATCGATGGGTGCTCAGTGTATATGTTATGTTTACTAAATAACTCCTTGTTGCTTTGCTGTTAATAAAATAACAACTAATAATACTAATGTGCTTTGTTTATCTACATATAAAAGCGAAAGTTGACTAACTGACTCACTCATCATGAAATCTCGAATGTTAGTGGTCTCAAATTTGGCATGAGGGTTCATTTTAGAATGTGTCCGCTAAGACGGGATTTTAGGGACGAACGGAAACGGAAATTATGTAACGCGAATGTAGCCACAAGTAAAAGCTAGTAAATATATTTTATAAAGTCTATAGTTACTTCGTAGGAGGGATAGTTATATCTTTTGTAATACTAAACAAATTATATAATAATGTATCTCCATCAAAGGTAATTTTAAAGCTTGCTTTTTTATGTCCATGCGCATTATGTGGTATCTCCATTCTACCGATAAGCCCACATTTTGTTAGGCGTGGCCTCTCAGTTTTAGATATGGCGCTGTCTGCCTCGTAAAAGATAATGACGTGTTACTGTATTTGAGATACATCGTTCGTTGCAGAAGCAATAAAACATAAAACTATTTTGGTTTGTTCAGAGAACTTTGATCTTGACCTAAATATGTACTGCTGAGCTGATAACCTTAGTATATGATACTTCTGACGAAGTCTATAAAAATTCTGATTGACAACAATTTTGTGGCCTTAATTTCTTTTCCATCTAAAATACGCTTCTGACGCGAAGTTCTAACGCTTTTTCACAACTTACTTGCGCAAAAATGGACGTAAATCGACGTACGAGTACGCAGTGTTGCCATCTCTGTCGTACGTAAAGCGTGTGAGGTAGACGGGCTGACACGCGCAAAGACGCTATTAAGTGTTAAATTTTGCAATAATTGTGAATTGCCTATTGCATGTTTGTGTTTTCCTTATATGTGGAATATGTTGGGACAAAATTTGTCGACCTCCGTGGTGT
>JADGIL010002628.1:0-11965 GCA_020352625.1 Cactoblastis cactorum
ATTATAAAGCGGAGCTATCAATAAACATTCTTACCTGTTGATTGAACTATTTCTTTTATAGAGGTAAAGTTTAATATGCTATATTCATATATTAAGGATGTATGTAAAACGAATTTACATTCATCTGTAAAACAATTTATTATCGGAAATATTTCTGATGTTTATAGAAGATACTTGTCTTAAAGCTCTATTTTTTGGAAAATCTGTTTGTTTACAAGTTTTAGTTCTTTTCTGCTAAACTCTAAATCTTAATTTTCCGACTTATAGCTGCCCGGCTAAGAATGATACCTTGTTCTTCTAATTTTCTTTGAATTCCTTCTTATGTGTAGGCATTATCATTTACTAAATGACCCGATATCTTAACCTTCGTGAGAGTATTTGCCTCGAAAGTCATACATTATAAATCAGGTTTATTGTTTTCGCATTAGCTTTCACCTCTTTCTAAGATTTTGTATATCGTAACATCAACACAGTTAAAAGATTTAGAATATCGTACATTCTAAATTCTTTACCTTTTTTTAGAAAAGAGCTGATTCGGTCTTTATTAAAAAAATTCTCTTTTTTCTTATTGGGATTTAAATTTTTAAAATTAATAAAAAAATAAAATTTATTCATTATATATATCATCATAAATAACATATGAAGCTGAATATATACCTTATGAATTTAATTTATTGGATATGAACTAATTGTATAATATATGAATTAAAATAAATAATATAAGGAATTGAATATACTATATAAGAACTTTAATATACTATACAAGAACTTTAATATACTTTGAATCATACTAAATAATCCTGTATATGTTTAAATGGCACAGTCAAAATATTTTTAAAACATTAAAGTATTACCAAAAATTCCTTTGTATAAATTTTTAAAATCTTATTTCAATTTTTTTTGCATACAACCTCAGGTTAGGATTTTAGAAAAATAATATAATTAATATCGTATACCATAATATGACCCTGTTTCCATATAACTTCTTCCCCAGCAAAATGACAGGTTTTTATTATTAAGCATCAAAAAAGCCAAATTTTAAAATTGACACGTTGAAAATCTCTCACCTTTTAAAGAAATTAATAAATTTTTTACATTTATAATTAAAATAGTAAAAACCATAAACGAGGAAAACAGAAGATAATTACATATTTAGTAACAAAAGCCTGACCACAAAATTACAGTATAGATAAAAAAAGATTTTAATATAGATAAGCTTTATATTTTAGACTCCTAAATGCGATTTATTTAATATTTAGGGAAATATTTTGTTTGAATTTCAAATTGCAGTGATAAAAAATATAATAAATATAGAACATGCAATAGCCCGCATCGACACAACTAACCTTTTGATTGATATATTAAGTGAAAGTTATCATAGAATTTCTGGAGCCAGGATAGCTGAGTCGTCAGTAATTGTATAGCTTGCACCAATTACAATTCTATAAATACCATACAGCTTAAATATACTGTGCAGTCCTAATAATGTGTCATTATTTTTATAAATTGAAACTAATTTATTTATAGGGTTTTTCATTTATTATTGTCCTTTTTTTATTTATTTTCGTCAAGAAAATATAAAAATAATTAAATTTAACCTTTTTAAAATGGAAAAAAGAAAAGTTTCACAAGAATGCTGAGAAATGATTATACGATGGCATAACGAAGGTAAATCAAAGATTGCTATTCAAACTCTACTGCCATTAATACCAAGAACAACTATTATAGTATAATTAAGAAGTATATTTCGACAGGGGTAATAAATTCAGAAAAAAGAGGTGGTAGAAAAATACCTGTCATGTCAGAAAATTTAAAAGATTTCTTAAACGAAGCTATCAGCAATGATTGTACTATTAGCTTAAAGAGCTACAGAAAAAAGTAGAAGAAGAGAAATTTATTAATATTAGTATATCTACTATTTATAGGGCCATAGAAAAGCTAAATTTCAGCTTTAAAAGACTAGTAGCTATTCCTGAAACAAGAAACACAGTAAATACTTTTAATGCTCACTGTAATTATGCATTACGATTCATCAATTTACAGCGGGAATATCAAGATGAAGCTTTTTATTTTATCGATGAAGTAGGATTTTCTCTTTCACTAAGAAAAAATTATGGAAGAGCTCCAATAGGCGAGTCTCCTATCAAGAAATTTCGAACTTTAAAATCCAAAAATTTTTCTATTTGTGCGTGTATGAATATGTCGGGATTCTTTCATTTTGAAATCTCACATTCTCCCTATAATTCAGAATATTTTTCTGAATATCTAAAAAATTTAATAAATACTTTAACTGAAGAACAAATTAATGGGGAATATCTATTCTAGATAATGTAAGATTTCACTATAATGCAGAAGTTATTGCCATTATACAAAGATCAGGATTTGAAATATAATTTCTACTCCCTTTTTAAACCTTATTTTAAATTCATTTTCTAAGTGGAAATCTTATTTGTTCTATATAGCCCGAAAACGAAAATTAATTGATCAATCATATAAATAATGCTACAAGTTTTTTTAATATTGCAGATTTTCAGGGATATTGGAGAAACACAATGAGAAATTTGACTAAATCATTGATGCGTAAAAAATTTTTTAATAAAAGGAAAATTTAATTATTTTTATATTTTTTTGACGAAAATAAATTAAAAAAAGATGATATTAAATGAAAAAAAGTTGACCAGAATTAAATTTTTTTTGACGATAATAAATGAAAAAATTATCAAAAAATAATTTTTGTAATTTTTTGACTAAAATAAATTAAAAAAAGATGATATTAAATAAAAAAAGTCGATTATAATTAAATTTTATTATTTTTACGATAATAAATAAAAAATTATCAAAAAATAATTTATGTAATTTTTTGACTAAAATAAATAAAAAAAGGACGATAATAAATGAAAACCCCTGTAATTCCGATTATTTAAATTATTCTTCAATATGCATTAAATTAATTTAAATGTATTTTTCTTTAACATGAAGTTCAACATAAATTATTATTATTCTAAAAATCATTTTTTTGATAAATAAATTATTTATTATATTTTGATGTTTTTATGTAATTTACATAATTTTTTTATAAAAAAATACGACTGAAAATAGAAATTTTAAAGACTCCGTTAATAGAGTTACATATTCTTGCCCAAAAAATGATAGCCTTTATTTATTAACTAAAAATTTATAAAAAAATCTAATTTTTAAAATACTAATTATTCAATGAAATTAATGTTGAATTCAATATTATCAATTGAAAATTATATTTTTATGCTTTTTTATTCATGATTATATTATATTTATTAATAATAAAAATGAAAATAGCAATAGAACTAACCTTTAAAATTTTATTGAAATTTTAAAATATAGTGTATTTTTAGAATTTCTTATAAATTGAATCAATCAATCTAGTTTAGTGGATACAAGTTAAGTTTTTCTAAATAAGATTTATCTTGCTAAACTAAATATATAACATACCCCTACAAAGTTTTATGTATCTCAGCAAATTTATTTTGTTTATATTAGTAAATTATTGAGTTTTTAAAAAGACTCAAAATATACAAATAAAATATTTTAAATTCTATGAAGACTTCATGTCATCTTTACTTTAAAATCATAAAAAAGAAATTTTATCTTAACTTTCTGTTGCATAGTTCGTTATTATGCATAACATATATTTTGAATATTTTTTCTTTGAACTTATTAAAAAAATTCAATCCTTTAAAGTTTGTGAATAAATTGAAAAATAAAAGTTTGTAAGAGAAAAGCAGATATTAAAATATATTCAAATACATCTATTCAGCCACAAAAGAAAAGACTTTGTGTTTTCTTATACATTCTTTTTACCAAAAACCTTATTACATAATTATTATAATGCATAGAAGCTCTTGTAAATAGTTAAGATTACATTTAGGGTGATAAGATTCTTAACGATATATTATTTTTCTCGGGGATTAAAAATCTATCAAAGGTCTTTTGCTATAACTTTATATATAATGATAATATCCATTATTAATTAAAACTATTTGAGAACTCTTTTAATCCTTTCTCCTAAGATTACCCAGATGCGGAATCCATACATATTATTTGTATAACCTTGTTTATTTCTTTAGTTAAAATTTTAATAAGTTTTAGAATTTTTTATATTATTAGTTTCGTAAGCTGCATTAGTATATTTTTTAACAAAGTCGCAAATCCTATTCGGGAGAACTCCAGAATTTACATTTAGGCAGTATATATATGCTTTCATAAATAAAACTTTTAACACTCTTAAACAATCCAGAATACAATGACATTTACTTTTAAACAGCTCTGTATTGAGTTGCGATTTTATATTATTTTGTCCTCTTTTTCTATGCAACAATAAATTATTAACCTAGTCATTATGTTATAGTTCAATTATAATAATAAAACCTATATTGATCTATGAACTTCCAAGCCTAATTGTATTGCAATTTTATTGATAGTTAATTATGATTATATAAAATAATCTAATAACTAACAATTTCTTAGTCCTGATTAAATTAAATTCTTCTGGCCTCTATTTTGTAGGTAATTTGGGTTTCAATCGTTTAAAAATAAAATTATAATTTTAATATGAGCCCTGTAGATACTAGTAGAAAAATACTTTTTAACGTTTATTTTCGTATACTTTATTCATAGAAGCTTATTTTTTGCTCATAAATACAGATTTATCTGATAATTAAAATTTATCACACCTTTTCTTTGCATCAGCTTTGTTTTTCTAACTTTAATGAGTAATCTTTTATATTTTAAATAAATTGTAAACATAACTTAGTTTTTTTAGATAAATAAATTATGTAAAACCCTCCGAGTTTTCAGAGATGTTTAGTTTTTAAAATATAAACGAGTTTAATCTTAAATAGACCATACATTTTTAAACAAATAAGTTATAAAATATTTTCTAATGTAGAAAAATAAAGCTATTAAAATATCTATTTTATTTTTAAGTAATGTTAAACTATCTTTAAATTTGTATTTTTTTCATTCAATTTCTCGAGCTTTTGCTGTATTTTAGCTATATTTAATGTTTAGATTTTAACAGTTCTATCCATTTAAGTAAAACTAACTTATATATCTTGTTTGAGCTAATTTAGTTAAACATTTTTATATAGTAGTATGTTTTATTCAGTAGAATAGCATATAAAACCCCTTTAAGCTTTACTTTAAATATACCAAAAAGTTTATTAAAACTCAATTTTTTCTTGAAATTTCTAATTTATGCCGCCACTGCAGGTGTTATATTCAAAGAATTAAATAAGATAATTTAGCAAAAAAAAAAAACAAGAGAATGTAATGTAATACATTTTGTTTGAGAAAATTTTAAATTGTTATTCAATGTGTATGAAAAACAACTACACTATAACATTCAAAGGCCTTAGAAAACAATGGAGGATGAAAAGCAAATGTACTTAAGTATACTCTTAATTCATATAGTTGTAAAAAATTTAGATTTCAGTCCTAAAAGATCAGCCGGGTTTCTATAGCGAAAACTTCTGTAGCATGCTTAATCCTCAGATAGGATTATGCAGTAAGATTAAGTTTACAAAAGGAGCATGAAGACAAATAATTTTTTTGTCGATAAAGAATGTTTTTATTTTGTAATAAAAAATTATTGTAAACATATTAAGCAATTTCTAATAAAAAGTTTACCATTTCTAAATCATAATGTATCAATATATGCTTGCATGAATTTATTTGATATTTTTTTTTTGTAATTTTATTTTGTCTTATTAATCAGAATCATTATGCAGATACTAAATAAGCGAAAATCTTATTTTTCAGAGGATCAAATAAACAAGAATAATATAGTTTTTAATACGGTAAGTATTTATCATAACGCCATAGTTATCAATATTATTTTTTGTGTTGAATTTTGGTTCCATTTCTTTAACTTTTTAGATTCAATAAAAACTTATTTTTAAATGAAAATTAATAGCTTTTTTGATGTCTTGTGATATGAAAAGCAGTTAATTTATCATACTAATGTTGAAAAATATGTTTAACTAGACGGAGTTTAAAGAAAATTTAGATAATACGACAATAAACTAAACAAAAAATCTAATGAAAGAAGCAATCAATACATAAATAACTTACTAATATATATTTTTTATTATTTTTTCAAAAATATATATAAAATGCATGAGAATGTAGCAAATTTATTTTTAAAATAAATATATTAAAGAATGACAAACAAAACTACTCTAAAATTTTAAATAGAATGTAAATATCTATTTGTTTGAGAATCAATTCAAAAACTATAACACAAAGGAACATAACAAACAAAAAAATTTTGATTTATTTTTGTAGCTACAATAAACGAAAAAACGTAAAAATTTATAATAATTTTTATAAATACAATAAAAAGTCAAAAAATTACAAGTGTCGATAAAAATAAAACAATAACAATAAGATTAAATAAAAAGTGATCGATTTATATGTATGTAAGTTTTATAATAAAGTTTACGTTTCAAAAGAACCATCTCTAAACAAAAAAAAATCAAATATTACTTTTAGAATAAATTTTTTAGTTTAAAAATACTTTAAACACTATATGTTAACTTCTTAAGAGATCTTTTACTTTATTTTGTTCTAATTTATATCTATATTTGCCCGTATTATATATTTTAAAGTATTACGTCTTAAAGAAGGATAATATGGTACAAGAATTAAATTATAATTGGCAATTTTTAATGTTATTATTTGAAATATAAAAAATTTCAGATTTATTTAATACTTAAGTTTATCAATACTATGGAATTTACTTGATTCAGTATTAATTTAAATGTATAATATACTGACTCACAAACAAAAACACAGATAAAACAAGATTAATTATTTCGAATAATTGTGGCAAAATTCTTTGAGCGAATTTGATTTTTAAAATATATATAGATCATGTGTACTAAATAAAAATAAAAAAATCTATGTCTTTTAAATTGATCTCCACAAACTAAGAAAAGTCAATATTATACTCAAATAAATAAAATTAAAATTATTAATTGATCTTATGAATATTTTATTACAGAGCGGCTTAGAAATAATTTTTATGATAATTAGTTAGAATTATTAAAAAATAAAAATTTGGATTTTCTGCAATAAATCATAGCTATTAATTTTTTGGATTTTTTGTAGATATAATAGTAACATGTGAATAGGTTTTTAAGAGAAATTTTTTTTAGTATTCAAAATAGAAAAAAATAAATTTTCTTATTGAGAAAATCATGCTTTAAGTGTTGTTGTAATAATTTTCTCACGATTTTAGATGGTAAAATACTTATTATGCATAGTAAACAAATTAAACAGATTTAAAACCATTTTTTTTAAAAACCAAAAAAGTGTTATAGTCCATTTAACTTGTAAAAAAATTTTATTTAAATTTAATAGACTTAGATGTATAGTTATTTCCATGTAAAGCATAATTTTTATAAATAACATCTGCGTTCATAACTTATTATGATGTTACATCTCTATTACATAGTAAAATCCCACCTTAGCATATCATTAAAATTCTAATAAACAATATATACATAATTATAAATGCATTTTAAAATTTAAAATACTATAAGATATAAGCATTGTGTTATAATCCTGTGATTTTTATGAAAATTGTAAAATATAAAAGTAGATCAGTAGTAAAGCTATTTAAATATTATAATCTTAAACTCATCAAAAAAATTCCATGAAATGTTATTTTTTCATATACTTGCTATAAAACTTTATACCTAATATCTTCTTTTTAAATCTAATCTCTTTTATATTATCATACAAGTTTATTTACAACGTCTGTTTTTCTGTTTGTTTGCATATAATAATCGATGGCTTACTCTTAATAAAAAAATATAGAACTTTGCTCTTCTAACATTTATTTTATCAATAAAAAAATTTCAAATCAAAAAATTACAAAACCGCCTCAACATAATATAAAATTTTATTAATGTATTCATTATTAACAAATTTTTTATTGAAAACAAAAAAATTTTTCCGTTTAAATGGTAGACGTTGTTAATGTATTTTATATTAAAATTAATGATAAACAATAAAATATATATTTAGACTCTTTGATTTATACGTGTAAAATTTTTAAACTTTTTGTTTTCTAAAATCCCTAAAACATATTTTATCTTTCTGATTAAGATATACTTATTTTTATAAACCAAAATAAAAAATTAAAACCATTCTTTGTCTAATCTTTTGATTTTTTAGGATGATAAAAAACAAAAACCTGTATCATCAAGAAAAGTTATATCTTAGCAGCTTTAAACACTATTGTTTATCGTATTTTATTTTTATTTTAATATATTATGTTCGATTCAAAAAAAACAAAATATTTTTGTTTGAAGTTTTATTGGGGATTACCTATAAATATATTCTGGTATGTCATATCTTAAAGGTATTTCACTAAATTATAATGAGGTTTAATTTAAATTACAATAAATTTATGATGTTAAGGTATAAATTTAAAATCTGTCAATTAGTATCGAACTATCAAACACATAGATTGTTATTTTTTCTTATGATTTTTTCTAATTGGATTTCTGATCAAGTACGATTAAAAATTTCACGTATAAAGTTCATAAGAATTTAGACGATTCAGATAATTGCTTTGATTTAATTGAAAAATGTGAATGTCTTTAATAAGAATTTTAACAATAAAATTATTTTATTTTAATCTTTTGCTTTTCTAGATACTTTTAATCGAAAACAAGCGTTAATGTTTATAATCAATCATAAAAAGCACAATTCTTTAACATTTACATTATAATATGTATTTTTTACAATGAACAAGAAACTATATTCGCAGCAATTAAATTATCAAATTCTTAAGAAGAATTCTAAAAAATCAAAATCTGGTTATTTTAAAATGAGATATTATTTTTTATAGTTTAGTGTTTTATTTACATTTAGAAGTTGAAGATTTAAGATGTTTCTAAATAAGAAAAAATTAGACAATAGAACCCAAAATCAAAAATCTATTTAAATTAAATCATTTTTAATAAGTTCTAAAAACAAATTATATACTTTAAAGATTCGAAATATTCAACTTGATATTATGGGGTTAAGTAAAATACACAAAAACAAGTAAAATCTGAAATAAAATCTTGAACAAATAGAAACTGTGATCTGCACATTATAAAGGATTTTAAATAGTAAGAATATATTTTTTTCAACAAGTATGATTTTTTTACAAAATTGGAGACATATAATACCCATCAAATTTTATGAAAAATATTAAAAGATTATCAAAACTTTAATTTTAATTATATCATAATGATTACTTTATAAATACCTCGATGTTGTGAGGCTAAACTAAAATATTTGTAAATAATATAGTAAAATATTTAAATAGATGAGCACAAGAGCTAAATAAGTCAAAACCCTTTATATTATAGTAAATATTTTTGTTGTAAAATCTTATTAATATAATTTTGAAAGAAGTATGCAAAAAGCGATCTGTTTGTAAATGCATAAAATCTAAAAACAAACCAGATTTTTTTATTAGTGTTATCGACGCAAACTTCGTATGCATAACTTAATTCTCTTATATCAAAAACAATTTTTACTTATACTTTAAATATTTTTTTGTCGTTGAATAATGACAAATCTGTACATTAATTTAATTTAAGTCATTTTACTTTTATAAAAATTTCTACTATATATAAAGCTAAAATTCTTATGAAATATATTTTTATACATGTAAAAAAAATTTAATTCATACAAATGTCAACGTTTTAATATATATTTGACCTTCTTAAAAGGTAAGTAAAGTGTCTACGTAGAAGGGAGTTATGTTAAAATGCTAGATATTTAGTATTCACTTATTGATTACAATATTTAATGTTTATTTACGATCTAAATTATTATAGTTTTTATTCTTTTTATTTTAAAATATAATATATTTATAAAAAATCGTAATAACAACCCTTTAAGATTCTAATATATAGATGCTAAACAGATGATGTTTTATTCACTTTCATAATGCGTTTTAAAATTGACCATCCTAGTTTCATAAAATACAACAATCAAAAATTAAAATAATAAAACACTCCAAAAATTTTTATGCTATTATTAATTGAAAGTGAAAATTCTTGCGTTTTTATAGTAAATTATACGATTTAATAATTTAACTAAAAAAAGAATGTAAAAATATTTTTGTTTCTATAAATATTTTTCTAATAAAGTAATGTGTTTTTTTATTATAGAGAGGGTAAATCTAGATAAATTATTTAAGTTCGAATATTTTAAATATTATATATTAAACTTTATACACAATAAAAAGACGAGGCTCTCTTAATTTTGTTAATATGATTGAATTAATTAGACAAAAAAGATGTCTGTTCGGAGAAAAGAATCATTTAATTTTTATAATTATTTGCATTTCACAATCGAAATAGAATTAAATATGTTCATAAATATAATCTTTTAAAATTTATGAACATTTGTTATATAAAGTATTTTTCTCTTTTTAAATTGAATGAGATCATCTGATAAATATGTGTTTCTTAAACATAAACTTAAAACCATTAATATTGCGTTATTTTTTATCGTTGTTTCATTTAAACTTGCAACTATTTTCATTGATATGAAAAGTAAAATTCTTATTTATAAAAGTAAATCAATAATACTAACTTAAATAAATATTTCTTTACAAATATTTGTAAACTTTCGTAAAATTAATAAATATATTCTCAAAACATTATTTGGTAAATTTTTAAATCATATTTTTTTACAAAACGAATCTTAATTTTATTTATAGTTTTTTCTTCAAACTTTAAAATGAAAATCAGTACTAAACCTTAATATATATATGTTTATTTAACACAAAATAGAATAGTTGATAGATAAGACATGTGAATTTTTTTAAAATATTTAGAATATCCTAAAAAAATTATTTAATGTTGTTTTTTATTTTATAGGGGCAAAATCAGTTTTAGTATTTTAAAAAATAGTTTAAAATTTTTTTATTTTAAATACATTTAAATAAATTTTTATTTTAAGGTGTGTTTTATATTTCTAGAGTTCTTGAAATGTAAAAGAACTAAATAATAAAAAAACTTTAAACCAAAAACTAATATTAAAGGTTTGGGCTTATTTTCGTATTAAATAAATTTCATCGGGATTTAATCAATCTAATAAATAATTACTGTATGAAATTTTTAGATTTAACTTATAATTAACCAATCTAGTCTTTAACAACTTTTAGAGATTAAATTGATTGATTTTAACATTTATGCTGTAATTATTAAAACAAATTTTGAAGATATTCTGTATTATAGACTGAAAAAATTTGATTTTCTGAAACTAATTTATTTACTATTACGAATTAATAAATCAACTTGATTCTTCAATATATTTAAACCCATCTAAAATTATTAAAAAGGCGAATGTATTATAAATTTCAATAAAAAATGTTTAAATTTAAAAAAAACCAAAAGCTCCATCTAACAACATAAAACCTGCAAAAATGTTTCACAATTTTTTACTAATAAGCTAACTAAACCCTTAAATATAAGTATGATTTTTGCGCTTAAAAATTGTTAAAAATCAATTTTTTTGTTGCCTAGAGAACTAAAATTCATACTAAGATTTTTTTCGTTGACCCTATTATATAAAAATACTAAAATCTAGTTGACGAATACATAAGGTGAATATGTTTTTAACTAATTAGGTATAGAACAAAATACTGCGAGCCTTTCACCTATCCAATCCCACCCCGTGCACTTGAGTGACTACCTAAGCCTATCTTGCCTTGTAGGCTTTTGTTTAGAAATAATTGATTTTCTTTGCTTGGACGACAAAATGGTGGTTCGTTTTACTACAACCCCCTCATGATATTCTATTATTGCTAATATTTTCCCCTTCAGATCTTTTCGATATTGTTCACTAAACTCTATCGTGTAGTCACATAACTCTCTTTCAAAAAGCCTGATAATAGTTAATATAGCAATTATGA
>JADGIL010002629.1:0-11070 GCA_020352625.1 Cactoblastis cactorum
AAAATTTAATTAAGTTACTATTATTGATTTACTTTTATAAATAAGAATTTTGCTTTTCATATCAATATAAATAGTTGCAAGTTTAAATGAAACAACGATAAAAAATAACGCAATATTAAATGGTTTTAAGTTTATGTTTAAGAAACACATATTTATCAGATGATCTCATTCAATTTAAAAAGAAAAAAATACTTTATATAACAAATGTTATAAATTTTAAAAGATTATATTTATGCACGTATTTAATTCTATTTCGATTGTGAAAAGCAAATAATTATAAAAATTAAATGATTCTTTTCTCTGAACAGACATCTTTTTTGTCTAATTAATTCAATCATATTACAGTGGTTGCCAGAAATATATTCCCAATTTTCCAAAATTAAATTCATAATTCCCAAAATTATATTTTAAATTTCCCAGAAATAAATTCCTGCTTTCCCGAAAATATAATCTCTGTTTTTCAAAATTATATTCACATTATTTCAAGATTTATTTCCTATTTTTCAAATATATATTCACATTTTTTCATAGATATAGTTACACTTTTTTTAAGAAATTTTATTTAAAAACATGTTTTGTTTTCATAGTTAAAAAGACATTTTTTAGACACAAAATTTAAAAAATAACAAAATATCGCCTATGTTGTAATTTACACAAATCATATATTTAATAAAGCATTATTTTATAAAATTCATACAAGTAAATTTGACTATTTTAAAATTTTTTATTTTATCGCTAAAATGGTAAGAAAGACAAGAAAAGCAGTAACCAAGGAAATTTTTAATGTTATTAAGAACATGCTTGAAAATGAAAGAAATAAGATTAAAGATATAGTTAGCGCTGTTGGAATTAGCAGAAAGACAATTACTAACATTTATAACGAAATCAACCAATGGTTAAAAAAGGTGAGAACTAAGCAATATTTTATTTAATAAAAAAAGTTATAAAACCTTTACTAATATAAATATTACTCATTTAAATTTATGTATTTAAAAAATTTATGATGTTTAAAATTTTATTGTATTAATTTTATGTCGAATTTTAAATATGAAACAAAATTATACATAATTATGAAGATTTATAATTTTTAAATATGTAAATTTTCAAAAATTAAAAACTTAGCTGTGAATATAAAATTACCTCAAAAGTAAAAGGACAAAAAAAGAGAATAAAATATTGAAAAAATTGGAGTATAGCTGTAAAAAATTGGGAATATAATTGTGAAAACAATGGAATATAAATTTCAAAAAATAGGAATATATATTTGGGAATTTAGAAAATAAATTTGGGAAACGGGAATATAATCTATGGGAAATCGGAATATAAATTTTGGGAATTTGGAATATAAATTATGGGAATTTAGAATATAAATTTGAAAAATAGAGAATATAATTTTGTAAACTAGAGAATATAATTATAAAAACCTCTGTAACAAAATTAAGAGAGCCTCGTCTTTTTATTGTGTATAAAGTTTAATATATAATATTTAAAATACTCGAACTTAAATAATTTATCTAGATTTACCCTCTCTATAATAAAAAAAACACATTACTTTATTAGAAAAACATTTATAGGTACAAAAAATTTTTGTATTTTTAGTTAAGTTATTAAATCGTAAAATTACTATAAAAACGCGAAAATTTTTACTCTCAATTTATAATAGCATAAAAGTTTTTTTGGGCTGTTTTGTTATTTTAATTTTTGATTGTTGTATTTCATGAAACTAGGATGGTCGATTTTCAAAAGAATTGTTAAATGAATAAAACACCATCTGTATAGCATCCATATATTAGAATCTTAAAGGGTTGTTATTACAATTTTTTATAAAAATATTATATTTAAAATACAAAGAATAAAAACCACAATAATTTAAATCGTAAATAAACATTTAATAATTTTAATCAATAAGTGAATACTTAAGCTCTAGCATTTTAACATAACTCCCTTTTACGTAAATGCCTTACTTACCTTTGTAGAAGGTAAAATATATATTAAAAAGTTGACATTTGTATAAATTAAATTTTATTTACATGTATAAAAATATATTTCATAAGAATTTTAGCTTTATATGTATTAGAAATTTTTATAAAGGTAAGATGACTTAAATTAAATTAATTTACATGATTTGTCATTTACCTACGACAAAAAATATTTTAAGTATAAGCTAAAATTGTTTTAAATATAAGAGAATTAAGTTATGTATACGAAGTTTGGTCGATAACACTACTAAAAAATCTAGTTTGTTTTTAGATTTTATGCATTCACAAGCAGATCGCTTTTTGCATACTTCTTTCAAAATTATATTAATAAGATTTTACAATGAAAAAAATATTTACTATAATATAAAGGGTTTAACTTATCAAGCTCTTGTGCTTATCTATTTAAATATTTTACTATATTATTTACAAATATTTTAGCCTCAAATCATCGAGGTATTTATTAAGTAATCATTATGATATAATTTAAATAAAAGTTTTAATAATCTTTAAATATTTATATAAAATTTTATGGGTATTATATGTCTCCGATTTTGTAAAAAAATCATACTTGTTGAAAAAATATATTTTACTATTTAAAATCTTGTATAATCTGCAGATCACAGTTTCTATTTGTTAAAGATTTTACTTTAGATTTTACTTGTTTTTGTGTATTTTACTTAACCTCATAATATCAAATTCGATTTTTCAAATCTTGGAAATATATAATTTGTTTTTAGAGCTTATTTAAAAAAATTTAATCTAATTGGATTTTTAGTGTTAAATTCTACTGTTAAATTTTTTCTTATTTAGAAACATCTTGAATCTTTAAATTTTAGATGTAAAAAAACGCTAAACTTAAAAAAAATATCTTATTCTAAAATAATTAAATTTTGGTGTTTAAAATATCAAGAATTTTTAGAATTTTATTTAAAATTTGATTATTTATTTGCTGAAATATAAATGTTAGTTCATTGTAAAAAATACATATTATAAGGTAAATGTTAAAGATATGTGATTTATATGATTGATTATGGGCATTTATGCTTGTTTTAGATTTAGAGTATTTAAAAAAGAAATAGATTAAAATAAAATAATTTTATTGTTAAAATTCTTATTAAAGACATTACACATTTTTCAATTAAATCAAAGCAATTAACTGAATCGTCTAAATTCTTATGAACTTTATACGCGAAATTTTTAATAGTTATTTGATCAGCAATTCAACCAGAAACATTATAAGCGAAAAAATAACAATTAATATATAAAATAGTTGTTTACTGATTGACAGATTTTAGATTAATATTTAAGATTATAAAATTTATATGAAATCTAAATTTAACCCCTATTAAAGTCCTGTATAATGCTTCTAAGATATGATCTACGAGAAAATATTTATAAATAATCTCCAATAACATTTTAAACAAAAATATATTGTTTTTATTTTTATTTAAACATATCATATCAAAATCAAAAGGTAAAATACAGTAAACAAAAGTGTTTAAAGTTCTAAAGATATAACTTTTCTTGATCATACAGGTTTTTGTTTTTTATCATTCTAAAAAATAAAACATTAAACAAAAAATGGTTTTAATTTCTTTTTTGGTCATATAAAAATAAGTATACCCTAATCAAAAGGAAAAATATGTTTTAGGCATATTTAAAAACCAAAAGTTTAAAATTTTACGTATAAACCAAAGGCTATTTTATACATATTATATTTTTTATAATTAATTATAATATAAAATACTTCAACAACGTCTACCATTTAAACGGAAAATTTTTCCTGTTTTCCATAAAAAAATTTTAATAGAAAATAGACAATAGATATATTAATATAATTGTCACATTATGTTGAGACTGTTTTTTTAATTTTTTTGATTTGAAATTTGCCCTTTTGAGATGAAACAAATGAAAGAACAGTAAAGTTATTTATTTTTTTCATCAAGAGTTAGCCATCGACCATTATATGCAAATAAACAGAAGAACAGACTATTAAATATATTTGTGTTCAATTTAAAAGAGAAAAGAGATTAAATTAAAAAGAAAGCATTGAGTGATAAGTTTTACAACAATTATATAAAAAAAACATTTCATAAAATTTTAAATTGTAAGTTTAAGATTCTAATTTTTTAGATAGTTTTACTACTGATATATTTTTATATTTTACAATTTTCTTATAGTCACAGGAGAAGCACGCTCTCCTTATATCTTATAGTGCATAACCTTAAAATTCATTGATATGCAAATATATGTCGTTTATTTAAATTTTAATTATATATAAGGATTTGATTTTGATATGTAATTAAGATGTAACATTACAATGAGTTATGAACGCATATATCTTTTATGAAAATTATGCTTTACATTAAAATAACTAGAAATTTAAGTATTTAAATTTAATAATATCATAAAACAAGTTTAATGGTTTATAACAATATTCTAACAATTCAAATTAATAAAATTGTTCAAAACTTGTAAAATCAGTTAACTATGCAAAAAAATTATTTTTATATCTAAAATTATTACAACGGCACTTTTTTTCATTATTTTAAAAATTATGAACATTTATTTTTTTCTATTTGAATATTAAAAAAATTATATTAAATCCCTATTTACATGTTACTACTATATCTATAAAAAATCCTCAACTTAATAGCTATAATTTATTGCAGATAAACCTAATTTTTTTTTTCAACAATTCTAATTGATTATTATAAAGATTATTTCCAAGCCGCTCTGTAAAAATTATTTATAAGATCAATTAATATTTTTAATTTTATTTATTAAAGGATAATATTAATTTTTCTTAGTTTGTGGAAATCCATTTAAAACACATAGATTTTTTTATTCTTATTTGTTTTCATTTAGTATTTATGATATATATTTATATTGAAAATCAAATTCACCCAAAGAATTTTGCCTCAATTATTCCAAATAATTAATTCATTTTTATCATATGTTTTTGTTTGTGAGCCAGTATATTATACATTTAAATTTTTACTGAAGCAAGTAAATAGATAGTATTAATAAAATTCATCATTGTATAAATCTGAACCCTTTTTATATTTTAAATAATAACATTAAAAATGCCAATTATAATTAAATTCTTGTACCAAATTATCCTTTTTTAAGACGTTATAGTTTAAAATATATCATCCAGACAAATATAAATACAAATTAGATCAAACTATAGTAAAAGATCTTGTGAAAAGTTAATATACAGTTTTACGTAGCTTATATTATTAGATTAATTCATAAAGTAATATTTGATTTTAATTGTTTATAAATAGTTTTCTTATACTAAACAATATTTTAAAACTTGCATACATATAAATCGATTACTTTTTATTTAATCTTATTGTTTTATTTTTATCAACATTTATAATTTTTTGACTTTTTATTGTATTTATAAACTATTTTAAAATTTTAGGTTTTTTCATTTATTGTGGCTACAAAAATAAATCAAAATTTTTTTGTTTGAAATACTCCTTTGTGTTATAGTTTTTGAATTAATCATCAAGCAAATAAATATTTGCATTTTATTTAAAATTTTTAAATTGTTTAGTTTGTCATTCTTTAATTAATATGTTCAAAAAATAAATCATGTTACATTCTCACTCACTTTTTATATTTTTTTCGATAAAAAAACAATAAAAAATATATATTAGTGAGTTATTTATGTATTAATTGCTTCTTTCTTTAAATTTTTCGTTAAGTTTATTGTCGTATTATCTAAATTTTCTTTTGACCGTGTCTAATTGAACATGTTTTTCATTATTAGTGTGATTAATTAACTACTTTACATATTAAAAGACATTAAACAAACTATTAATTTTTATTTAGAAAATAAGTTTTGTTGGATTAAAAAAGTTATAGAAATAAAACTTAAAACACAGCAGAAAAAATAATATTGATAACTATGGCGTTATAATAAAACTTTACCCCATTAAAAACTATATTATTCTTGTTTATTTGATCCTCTGATAAATAAGATATTCTGCTTATTTAGTATTTGCATAATGATTCTGATTGATAAGACAAAATAAAATTACAAAAAAATATCAAATAAACTCATGCAAGCATATATTGATACATTTATGATTTAGAAATGGTAAACTTTTTACTGGAGATTGCTTAATATGTTTACAATAATTTTTTATTACATTAATAAAAATCTTCTTTATCGATAAAAAAATTTTTATCTCTATGCTCTCTTAGTAATTTTCTAATTTTAATGCACAATCGTATCTGAGTTTGCAGCTAGCTACAAAGTTTTTGCTACAACAAAGTCAACTGATCTTTTAGGATGAAGCCTAAGTTTTCATATTTATAAATCATGAGTATACTTAAGAACATTAGCTTACTATTATTTATTTTTCTAGAGCTCTTAAAGTTATAATGCAGTTGTTTTCCATACACATTGAATAACAATTTAAATTTTCAAAAACAAAATGTATTACATTACATTCTTTTGTTTTTTTTGCTAAATTATCTTATTTAATCCTTTTAATATGACACCTGCAGTGGCTGTATAAACCAGAAATCCCAAGAAAACTATTGGTTTTTTATGACCTCTTTTAGTATATTTAAAATAAAGTTTAAAGGGGATTTATGTGTTATTCTACTAAAAAAAACATATTACCATATTAAACTGTTTATCTAAAATGGCTTAAACAACTTTAAAAGTGGATTTTACCAAAATAATAACCAGAACTGTTTTAAATTCAAAAATTAAATGTAGCTAAAATTCAGCAAACTATGACAATTTTAATAAGAAAATGCAAATTCACAGATTGTTGAATTTTACCATAAAATTATATCAATATTATAATATCTTTAATATTCTACATTAGAAAATATTTCATAACTTACTTGTTTTAAAATGTATAATCTATTTAAAATTCAACTCGTTTATATTTTAAAAACTAAACATCTCTGAAAACTCAGAGGGTTTTACATAATTTATTTATCTAAAAAACTAAGTTATATTTCTAATTTATTTAAAATATAAAAATTTTTAATTAATTTTTCTATGGAAAAATTCCTCATCAAAGTTAGAAACAACAAAGATGATGCAAAGAAAATGTGTAATAAATTTTTATTACCAGATAAATCTGTATTTATGAGCAAAAGATAAGCTGTTATGAATAAAGTATACGACAATAAACGCTAAAAAGTATTTTTCTACTACTATCTACGGGGCTCATTTATAATTATAAATTTATCTTTAAACAATTAAAACCCAAATTACCTACAAAATAGTGGCCAGAAGACTTTAATTAAATCAGGACCAAGAGATTGTTGGTTATTAGTTTATTTTATATAATTATAATTAACTAACAATAAAATTGCAATATAATTAGGTTTGGAAGTTCATAGATCAATATAGGTTTTATTATTATAATTGAACTATAACATAATGACTAGGTTGATAATTATTGTTGCATAGATAAAGAAGTCAAAATAATATAAAATCGCAACTCAATACAGAGCTGTTTAAAAGTAAATGTCAATGTATTCTGGATTGTTTAAGAGTGTTAAAAGTTTTATTTATGAAAGCATATATATACTGCCTAAATGTAAATTCTGGAGTTCTCCCGAATGGGATTTGCGACTTTTTCAAAAAATATGCTAATGCAGCTTACGAAACTAATAATATAAAAAATTCTAAAACTTATTAAAATTTTAACTAAAGAAATAAACAAGGTTATACAAATAATATGTATAATTTCCGCATCCGGGTAATCTTAGGAGAAAGGATTAAAAGAGTTCTCATATACTTTTAATTAATAATAGGTATTATTATTATATATAAAGTTATTACAAAAGACCTTTGATGGATTTTGAATCCCCGAGAAAAATAATATATCGTTAGAATTTTATCACCCTAAATGCAATCTTAACTATTTACAAAACCTTCTATGCATTATAATAATTATGTAATAAAGTTTTTGATGGAAAGAATGTATAAGAAAACACAAAGTCTTCTTTTTCGTGCCAAATAAATGTATTTGAATATATTTGCATATCTGCTTTGCTCTTACAAACTGTAAAGGATTTAATTTTTTAATAAGTTCAAAGAAAAAAACATTCAAAAATATATGTTATACATAAAAACGAATCATACAACAGAAATCAAGATAAAATTTTTTTACAAGATATTTAAAGCAAAGATGACATTGGTCTTCATAGAATTAAAAAGATTTATATGTGTATTTTAATCTTTTTAAAAATACTTTGTAATTTACTAATATAAAACAAAATAAATTTGCTGAGATATATAAAATATTATGGAGGTATGTTATAAAGCTTTGCTAATTAGCAAGATTGATCTTATTTAGGAAAACTTTACTTAAACCCACCTAACTAGATTGTTTGATTCAATTTTTAACAAATTCTAAAAATACACTATATTTTAAAATTTCAAGAAAATTTTAAAGGTTAGTTCTATTGTTATTTTCATTTTTATTATTAATGAATATAATATAAACATGAATATAAAAGCATAAAAATATGAGTTTCAATTGATAATATTGAATTCAACATTAATTTCATTGAATAATTAGTATTTTAAAAATGTATTGTTTTTATAAATTTTTAGTTAATAAATAAAGGCTATCATTTTTTTGGGCAAGAATATGTAACTCTATAAACGGAGTCTTTTTTAATTTCTATTTTCAGTCGTATTTTTTTTATAAAAAAATTATGTAAATTACATAAAAACATCAAAATATAATAAATAATTTATTTATCAAAAAAATGATTTATAGTATATTAATAATTTATGTTAAACGTCATGTTAAAGAATAATACATTAAAATTAATTTAATGTATATTAAATAATGATTTTAATAATTGGCATTGATATGCTTTAACCATCTTTTACTTTAAGGAGTCATAACTTTTATATTTTTATACATAGAAAAAAATTTTTTTAGGAATGTAGAGATAGTGCATAAAACAATCCCTCTTATTCTCTTTGCTTCATACTTTATATGCGCACACAGATTTTCTATACCATCTGTATAAAATCCTTCAAAGTTATTGTTGCTTCCGAGTAGTTGTTGGTTAAAGAAATGTATTAAACGAGACGTAATGCACTTAATAAAAGGCATGACTACCTGTTTTTAGTATGAAGTCCTAAATAATGTTTTGCTCATATATTTTCTTTAAAAATTTTGAATTTCTATCCGTGTATTCCTTGACTATGCCAAAGAACCATGTTAAGCCAGGATATTATATGACAAGGTAGAGTGTAATTCATCGCCATCGTATGAACATATTACAGCTTAGTCGATTTGTAGTGCAATATCTTATCCTTCTTAATTGCTGTGTATGTTTGATAATATATGTGAGAATAGATTTATATTTTTTTATGCTTTAAAATCGGGATTCTTAGATTTTTGATACTTCCGACCAAATTTGTGGTTGCTAGCTTTTTAGCAAAATAACAAGTATAAAATAAAAAAATTTCATTGTTTTTGAAAATTTATTACTTAAACATACATATGTATGTGAAAAGCTTAATTTTAAATTTGTTTTAAGGTCTCTAAAAATTTTAAATTATATTTGCAAAAATGTTATTAAAATTAATTTATCTTGATTAGAAACAAAAATGATTTTGAAAGTCTAAGTTTTAATTAATATATATAAATAATTAAATGAGTTTTTAGAACTAAAATTTACTTTATAATTTTAATGAGATGGGTGTGTCTCTTTTTACAAGATAACAAATTAACCCTTGGTGTAATATTTGAAACAGCTGGATAATAAACCTCTTCAACATCTATAATTGTGGTTGGTATTGGGGTTGTATATTTGTTAAAGCAGAGAATGTGATTTCACATAAATATGTAGTATTAAATGGTAGAAGTACATTTAACGCCATATCGACAATTGTAAAAATTTGTTTCTCATTCTGATCAAAAACTCTGTCAGAGGCTTTTTTTGGATTGAAGTTTTGATTTTCAGTCACACAAAAGCTCTGCGAATTCTTCTTGAGCTCGGAGAGATAGATGACTCAACTCATCTAAACCAGTACTAAATTGCTTTTTAATACAAACTATTTTGAAGAATCGATATTTAACATAAAATATTTACAGAACCGAAATTTTAAAGCTTTTAAGTGATCTGCAACAATTTTTAAGATAAAATTTTTACCATGATTTTTCAAATTTAAAAATTGTTTAGGGTTGAGAACGTTTCAAATAAATTCTACCTTTCCAGATGCATATCTTTTTGATAACAATTTTATTTTTATCGTTTGAAGTAAATACATTGCAATTTTTACCTTGAAGAAACAAATTAAGATCGTTAAACTTGTCAAAAATATTTGACAGATAGCACAACTTAGACAGCCACAAATCATTTACTAAAAAAGCAGCAAATTTACATTCTTGTTCATTTAAAAATATTTTAATCTCGTCTTTTGATAACAAAAATCTTTTTAAACCTTCGCTTCTCAACAACCATCTAACTTCAGCATGAAATAACAAACATGTGTAACTAAAATCCACATACTGTAAAGATTTGAAAACAAACGACTGTTAAGGACTTGGAACCTTAAATAATTAATGATCTTTACAACATTTTAAAGTACATCGTTCAACTCTTGTGGTTTCTTTTTGCAGCAAGAGTTTTTCGGCAATTAATCAATGGGTTAAGGTTATTTTCTTACAATTGACAGTTTATAAAATGATTTAAAACCAATATTTTTGACGGTTAAATATCTTGCACCATAGGTGCATATTCACAACAATTTTCCCGTTTCAATCCATTCAATCTAAAGAACTCGTCAACTCCAAGATATATATCTTTTCCTGTAGTGTGGTCTTTGACAGGGCAACAAAATAACAATTTTTATCTAAGCTTTCTTTATAAACGTACCTGACATATACTAACAACTGAGCTAACTTAGATATATCAGTTGTTTCATCCAATTAGATTAAAAATTTTGGGTTTTCTTTCATTCTTGTCAGAAGTTGCATTAATTGATCTTTGTTAATATCAGATATTCTATTTGCAACAGTGTCGTTCGACAAAGGAATTTTTAGAACATCATCTCCTTACTTACTTCCATGCAGTATCTCTA
>JADGIL010002648.1:0-19646 GCA_020352625.1 Cactoblastis cactorum
AGTCGCGGGCAGCCTCTAGTCTATAATAAAGTGGGATCTGTACAACACATATATATTTAATAATCTTTGTTCTAGTGATAAATATACGAGGTTTTGCCAATGGAAAAATTTAGAATTAAACATTCAGCTTACAATGAACGACTTCAGCGTGCATCGCATTATTGGTAGAGGCGGCTTTGGAGAAGTAAGTAACATATATAAATAAATCCATTCCCATACTTATATTAGAAATGTAATGTAATAAAGTAATGCCAGTTTTTCTTACATCTTAAACTGCTGAACTGATGTTGATGAAATTTTCAAGTAAAATAGTTGCAGACACGGGCGCAAATGGCAAATATATAGGCTATTTTATGCCATGCTATGCTAGCTCAACTATGCTATAGCTAATTATAAAGATCTATGACCCAGGAAAATCATATTGACTTTGTCAGTTATGGAACCCGGAACTTACTGTGTGATAGGCGGGCATGTTAACTACAGATCTCGACAATATCGTTACCAGATTGTAATTTGACTTTATAAATTCATACTTTTCTTTGTTCACACAATAGATAGTTGGTATGTGTAAAACAATCATACGGGCAGACGGAAGCCACTATTTGTGGTAATTTTATGAATATGCTGCGAATATACGTTAGTTGTTTATTGCACTCTTCTTTTGTATTAACGTCATAACTCATTTAAGAATGTAAATATAAATTGTTTAAAAGACAATATAATGAAATATTTTATTTTTGTTTCTGTTTGTCTAAATTAGATGAAATTTTAGATATATTTGTAATACCACCAAGCAAAGAAACAGGCATGCAGCCGACTTTGACGGAAGTGGTTATCGCAGTCTATGAATGCTTGCAACAAAGAGAGTATAATACTAGCTTGCCGAACCTGAATCAATGTTTCTACGTCTTTTTTGAGCTCTATGTTATATTATGTCTTTAGGGAAATCTGAGGAATGAGCTCCCTATTCCATTGTCTGGTTTGTACCCATAAGGAGATGAAAAACGGAATTCAAATTAACGCGGGTGGACTCACTAATAAATAAAATATCTTTATTTATGTTTTCTTGGAAATAAATATTTTGAGTTTTGAGTTACAACTTTATTATTCTAGGTGTACGGGTGTCGAAAGGCGGATACGGGCAAAATGTATGCGATGAAGTGCCTGGACAAGAAACGCATCAAGATGAAGCAGGGGGAAACACTAGCGCTCAACGAGCGTATTATGCTCTCTCTAGTCAGTACCGGGGTGAGTAAACATTGATAAAAAACATCGTATATATATGTATATTAGCTTTTGCCCTCAGCTTCGTTCGCGTGGAATTTGGTCTTCCACATGGAATTATTCCAGATTAATAACAAAATTTTTGAAACGAATTATTTGTTGGTTTTTTATCCACTAAACATTAAAATTCGCGCACTAAGAACGCGTGCCTCACTAATCGATAATGGGCGAGTATTGCTTTATTCAAAAATCTATTTATAATAGTGATCAGTTTCATATAAACTAAACATTGATACTCGTCTGCAACATCATGAAGTCTCTAGTCATTAAGTAAATACTTTTGTTTGTGGTATGGAATCACTACTTCGTAGTGGTATGGAACCACTACTTCGTAGTGGTATGGGGCCACTTCTTGTAGTGGTGTGGAGCCTGCTGCTTGCTTGTTAGCCTGCAGCATGAATGGGCCGGCTCGTCCGGGGAAGTACCACACTCCCACAGAAAACGACGCCTTAATGGCGGCTATCAGCCGCCATTCCGCCGGAGGCCCAACTTCCCTGCCCTCCCCATTACGGGAGGGCGGGGGTTTTTTATAGGCTGGCAACGCTTATGTGACCCCGCGGATGTTGCAGTTGTCTATGGGCGGCGGTGATCACTTGGTATCACATGACCAGCGTGCTCGTTTGCCTCCCTCTGACATAAAAAAAAACTTTATAATTTTCTGACTCACGCTGAACAAAAGTGTCCACCTTCTAACACATTCACATATTTATTGTTAAACAAAGTTACCAACTTTTGTCTGATGATAGGTTTGTTTTTGATTTATATGTGTTTATTATTTATAAAAGGTTTATATGATATAAATCATCACTGAAGTTTCCACGGCCACGACTCTAATATTATTTTCATAACTGGCTTAGAGACGAGGAAAACCTACACAAAATATGTTAGGTTGTTTTACTTAAGACGCTGAAGTTTACGAAAACAGTTACGGCATGTGCTCTCTCGTTTATTAAAATAATACAATAAAGCCAGCAACGTGCTTTATAAGTTTCTAATATAATAAACTTTGTCGTTATAGTCGAGGAGAAATGTTTTTACGTTTACTTATATGTAAATACATATTTTTTTATAAAGGGGAGACAAACGAGCAGGCGGGTCACGTGATGTAAGGTGATCACCGCAGCCCATAGACAACCTTGTCCACTCTGTTGGGCTTTAAATATAGCTTATAGCACTCCTGAATAGTGTAGTCTTCCGATTGTAATAGAATT
Organism: Cactoblastis cactorum; assembly: GCA_020352625.1. Classification (NCBI taxonomy): domain Eukaryota; kingdom Metazoa; phylum Arthropoda; class Insecta; order Lepidoptera; family Pyralidae; genus Cactoblastis; species Cactoblastis cactorum. Next base: position 2,496 of record JADGIL010002648.1, read on the forward strand.
TTTATGGTCAGTTTAATATTTTCGAAGATTACAAACAAACAGTTAAAGTTACAAACTTTACCTCTTTATAATATTAAGGAAATTTAGATAAAAATTGGAAAAAAATCAAACCTTTCTGTTCTCAATTCATACAATTAAATGTATGAAATTATTGTATTTTTAAGCGATTTTTTAGAATGAGAACACTTTTTATGGTTGTCTTGACTTATCTCCTTTAAAAGCAAAAAACGCAACAGGTCGTAATTACTTACTGAGTAAAAAAAAACACACAAAATGTCTATAGACAAATTCGTTGGACTTTGCTATTTGCAAATGTTCATTATTTCCTTAGGTGCAGTATCTTAAATTGTATCATCATCATCATCCGAGCATATTCCCAGCTGCATTCATAGCGGTGATTTTTCACGCTAGCCAAACTAATCGATTTGTTGTGATTTCTGGTTTTTACACACAAGGACTGCTGTCTGCAATCCAAAGGGTAAATGAGAATCAAAAACCAATACGAGGATACAAATGCTACTCAGAGCTCTTAACGTACATTCGGAGGCACATAATCATCTTTATCTTCGGATAATCAGGTGATTTCAAACCTTCAATATTTTAAACAGACTAGAAAATAATTTTCATAAAGATGCTTCCTAGTACATATCGAATCCACGACTGGATCATGGAGGCAGTCTAATAGCTTAAATTGTTAGTAAGTCTGTAAGTGTGCAGAATATAATTACGACGAAGTCTAATGGGAAGTTCATCTCGTTAAAACGTGTTGTAGTAGTGGATTTAGCTAGCAGAGCTCACTACCGGGTAACTATTGCTCGTGGATTATAATGGGTTGCAATCTGCATTAGTCTAGATTCTAGAACACTCTACTGAAATTATACCGCTCTCTGCAGGTTGAAATTCTGCATGTTTTGTGTCAATTTATAAATTTTCGCAATATAAATGCCTTTTATAGGTTATTTTCCTTTTTTTTGTTTTTGCTATTTTTATGATAGATCATTAACACTTGTTATGTTATTCGTCTGTTGACTGTCAATATCTCGGGTTCTCAGGGGTGTATCAAGATATAATCTTCGTCATATTTTAATTTCGAACAAGAACAATCAATAAAATTTTGTATATTAATGTCGAGTATATTATACGCATATGTATATATGATATCCAGTTAATTCAGACAGTTTAGTTGTTATTTTTACGGTTTTTGATTGATCTTGTAAATTTAAATGCATTTGGTTCATTGCCCAAAGCTTTGATAGTCGACAAATTATGAAATGTTACAATTACTTATAACCCCAGATTTTACTTATAATTCGCCTAGCAAGTTTCTAGAATAGCTTCTATTTTATAACCGACAATAAACTTCCCAATAGCAATCCACTCTCGTAACAATCTGCAGTTACTTATGTACTTGCAAACAAGACTGCGATTCAGGTTCCAGAATGGATACACGACATATACTTGTATATAGGTGAGTATCTACAGCGGGCGTCACTTCACGGCTCGTTTAGAACAAAGGAGATACGATTTAGCCAGGAAGATACCGCGCGAAATGCTCTCATCTTTATCTCATCTATTTCGTAACGGTTTTGTGTGAAGCCTTTGAAAGGAGTCGTGTTAACAGTCAGCTTGTTATAATATAATCGTCCTTTGACACCCTTTGGATAGAATAATGCAGTTGGATTGTAGAATAATTGAAACGTAAATGATACTTGTACAAGAGTTTATTTCATAACAAGTGTTAGATTTTTTTAAGGCGCCTCTTGATAAATACGTCTCATGTAACATTATAACATTGCTATCTAGTAGCTAATCATGAAGACCATTGTGTACGATCCCCCACAGTTGTTTTCCTTCAACGGACAAAAGAAATCTCTTCTCAATTCTAATGAAAAATGCCTGATACTGTATGTATTTAATTTCAAGTATTCATCTGCAGTGCAATACAGTTTAGTTTTTAGTTACACATTTATATTTAACTCTAGATCTCTTTATTATGCTTTTGATTGAGCAACAAATATAGCCAATCCAAACTTTTACAGTTACTATAATATATATTAATAATATAGCTATAGTATAAATGATAGCATGAACGATAGAACGAAATTAATAGAATTGTGATTTCTCAAACTCAGGCCAACCGTGTACATAGGAAAACGTAGTAAAGGGCTTATGATTATAAGTAGCGAAACGTTTCCATCTTATCATTAATTTATATCACTGTGGTAATGTACAACAAATTGATTGTGTACAGTGATATTTAATATTAAGACACAATCATCAATGTATCATGACACAAATGTATAAAAAGTTAACGCTTTTCGAAAATTATGTTAGTTTATAAATGTGTTCACACCAGTTTTGTTGTTCTAAGTGGGAATAACTACCATTCATCATTTTGAAATTGTAAAACAAAATGCAGTGGAAGCCAGTGCACGACTGGTCCACGACAAATTGAGGGCGATCCAATTCGTTTCAGTCCAATTGGTAGGATATCGTTTATGTCCGCGATACCACATCGCATATTACTTATACATATATCACCGATGTATTGTGCTGAATCAAAGTGGATTGGCAATCGATAACCAATCTGTTTTGATAGTCACTTATAATGTGAGCTAGATACAGTTCTTTGTGCATGCAATTAAGTGCTTTGAGCTTTTTTGTTCAAGTTTTAAATATGATCTATTGCTTTGAATAATAATATCCCAATATTCATAAACCCTAACATTTGTAGTTTGTTTTCCAAATAACTTGGCGATGGTAATGATTTTATCGAAGGAAAAAGTAAAATTACGATACAAATGACATTTAAGAACCCAGTGATATTAATGAATAACGGCAAATTAAAAAACACTCGTCACAATGTAACAAAATAAAAATATCAAAAAAGATTCGTCCGTTTGATTGTAATTCTCTTTTGCGAAAAGAGAGGTGAAATATTGCACGTAAAATGGAAAATTCATAAAAACCTGAGTTTTTGTGCACCGACGTAATTTGGTTTCGGGCAATGCTCAGCTAGTTATAGTGTACTCGTATGCAACTGAAAATAGTTAAGTAATTTTGCTAGTTTAGTTAGTCATAACTATTCCTATAACCTAAACTTCATATGCTAAAAGTTTTCACTTCGCAATAAAAATTGGCTGACATGATTAATGTATATGGTATGATCATGATCATATTTCAAATACTATTTCTAAGTTTATGGCATTTGTACAGTAATTAACACGATACAAGATATAATAGCGGTATCACCAGCGCAATCCAATAAATAAATCGTATTATGTCTAAACTAATTTCTTAGAATATAAACAAAACACAAGCGAGGCGCAGAATAAAAAATGTAAAAAATAAAGTCAAGCCTGCACAAGAGGGTTCCAAGTATCGAAGACGAAGTACCAGTACGTAACGAGTAACTCATCATACGCATAGATATACGTCAAAGTTACGACATAGCCCTTTATCCGCCGAGCTTGCGCACTGGCGAAGATTCCCAACCTATTTTATACGAGACAATTCGGTACCCTCCACGGCGAACCGTGTCCGTATTGACTACAGAAATGACTGATGCTGTAATACACATTTACTGCAGACCGCTCGCTCTTCGCTTTATGTCTATGCTTTGTTGGGGAAATACATCTGCGTCCGCAACGCTGCCCTGTGTAATAGATTCATTAGTGTTTATTTTTTGAATTCATTCGTCACATTACATATGTAGAAGATATGGCTATTATAATTACGTACTTTAAAAAAAAAATATTGATGTAATTTTAATAGGCATGTAATTGAGAGATAATGGTAGTAAATAACATGTGATTACGTCGCCAAGGTTTAATTGCGTACGCGATTGTCTCGAATATGACGTGATGACTTATCTCGTGTGGGTAATGACGTTACAATAAAAAATAATCAGATACCTACATAAGTTGTAAGTTGCGTTTATTATGTGATAGAGACTGTCCTGTATTTTCTCATTAGCGTGGATATTAATGGATAAAAAGAAGCTCACGATAAAGAGCTCTTAGATAAATTGGTTTTATACAAGTATACCTAAATGCCGGTAGTCCGTTGCTTTTAGATTTAGATATAAGATATTAATTAAATATTGACGTGAAAAAGATCTAATTAATGTTTCTTTTTTTGTAAATTACCTCTATATACAAACTGAGAAACATTTCCTCTTTGTAATATTAGTGTAAGATAGTAGAACTCTACAATTTTAATTTACATAATTGACATGCAGCCGGTTTTGCGATATCTCCGATTTTCACCTGTGCCTTCACATTTTCATATCTTTATTACCAAAGCTTAAAGTTAAATTTGACCTACTTTTCAGTATTTCATTTATCTGGTCGGCTTTGGATATTTTTGACCTTGTAATGTTAATATCGATTGAGTTCTCACATTTTGACGGTCGGATAATGTGCCTCAATTCCATTGCTCTTGTCATTTATGTCATTAATAAAAATAAAATAAATAAAATTGTCGTAATCATAAAATTAAATCGTACATATTTTTAGTGAAATAAATGGCCACGATTTCCAGAATTCGGTCTACGCAACAGCAGATGTTTCGATTGAACTAACATAAACAAGGTGGTCGATCTCACCTGGGTCATAGTATTTTTAAACGCATCGCCGCCGGTTCACGCAGTGATGATATCATAATCATCGATGGCCTGTTTCCTGTATCTAGCAACCACAAAGCAGACCACGCATTTCTTGACGTTTGAATATAAAAACCAGGCGTGCCATTATTTTCGACCTATTTTAATGTCACATTAGCGATATCCCATTTTTATACACTTCCACTTACACTTCGAGATGCTAATTGAACATCTAATTGAGCATCTCGAAGTATTTCTTACGTTCATTTAACACGCGAAATACGGAAACTTGCGTGGTCTTCTTATTACAAGTCTGTGCTAGCAACCCTAATAGAATTATACGATAATGCTCCGTTTGATACATTCATCATGTGATCGTACATTCTAAATATAATTCAACATTTCTCCAGGGTTAAATAATTCATAGAAGTGATGATTCCAATTTGTTTTGCAAGGTAAATTTTGAATGAGTCGCTGATTACAAGAATAACTCGCTAATTACGCTATGATTACGGGCTTTGATATAGACAGACGTTCGTATTCATAGGGGAAAAAGATGCAGTTGCGTTGTCATAGAGTCTATGACACGAAATATGAAGTTACGAATTCTTAAAATTATTGAACAAGTTCAAAAGAAGCTTGAATATAATAAACAAATGAAAACTCAATCGGTTGTCTTCCTAAATAGAAAGTTAATTGATTATAACAGTCGCCACGCCCTTCAGCTGAAACACTATTGTTGTATAACGATGTATGTGTTACATGTGCATGACTTCCAAAGCTTTGTTAATGCTGTGATAGCTGTCACGAAAACAATGTCGAGCCGTAGGTCGTTTAACTCTCGTGGATGCGTAACTGGCACCAAGTTACGTGATACCAAAATGATACTTGACGTTTTCTTGAGAAATTTTAAAACTTATATTAAATTGACAACTTTTTTTTTTCTACTTTTTTTATTGCGTTTTGTTTGTTGTGGTATGGAGTGCTGCTTGCTTTTTTAGCCTGCAGCATGAATGGGCCGGCACGGGAAGTACCACACTCCCACAGAAGACCGACGCCTGAATGACGGGTATCAGCCGCCATGCTACGTCCGGTGAGTGGGAGAGCCGGAGGCCCAACTTCCCCGCACTCCACATTCCGGGAGGGCGGGGGTTTTTTATAGGCTGGCAACGCTTCTGTGACCCCGCGGGTGTTGCAGTTGTCTATGGACGGCGGTGATCACTTAACATCACATGACCCGCCTGCTCGTATGCCTCCCTCTGACATAAAAAAACAAATTCCTCCGATGTTTTAGGTATGCGTCATGTTATTCCGAAAAATGTGGGTTCAAATACCGTTGAGTCATTTTGTGGTTGGTTGAAACCCAGACGGGGCACATTATTTAACTGATTTTCCTTAAGATACAATAAGAAAGTATCACAGAAAAAGTAAGATTTGGTGCCAATGCTGTCTTTCGGTCGTGTTATAAACCACGTCCTCAACGTTAAGTGGTTTCTAAATTCTTAAACCTCGGTGTAAAAAATGAGCACCGGAAAAGTGCTGAAAACATCTTCCAGCAGAACTTATGTTTTCTATTTAACAATGTAGAGCTGTCACATAAAACAATATTACTAATACGATCGTATTTCTTACGATTCCATTTGATATATATTTTTAAAATAATCTAGGTTTTACGTTTACGTTTGACGGATACAAACTCCCGTTATAACAGAAGCTAGTTATAACAGAAGTAGCTAATAATAATAATTATAAATTATAACTATTATAATAATAATTATAATAGTTATAATAATAGGCGAATCAAATCAAAATATGATAGGGTTGCGGTTATTAATATTCCCGGGATTAAAAAGTGGGCCGGGATTGGATCGCCTATTAATCAATCTTTCGCTTCCATCAAACCAATTATATGTTACAACAATATAGCGCTAGCTAATCTCCAAAAAATATATTATAGTATATGTATTTGCTGTACGAAAGTAAAGTGAACATATTCATTGATATATATCATATTTTTGTTTTATTGTTCGAGGTCCAAGTCTCCCCGTAAAGTTTAACAAGGCCATCGGTATCCGAAGTTTATAAAACGGGAAACTGTCGTTTTGCTACTACATTTATATATCGTGAAGTTTTCGCATGGATTTCTTTCCCGATGGCCTTGTTTTCAAACTTTATGCTGTGGTACCTAATAAACGTTTTTATTTTATGTTTACGGCTAAGCAAAATCGGGTTTATGGCCGTGCGCTGATATGGGTGACAAAATTTATCGATATTGAATTATGGGTGTCCGGTGCAAGCTGAGTGGGGGAGCCGTGCTTTGTCCGGTGAGTGGGGGAGTCGGAGGCCCAACTTCTTGAAGCCCGGCAACGCTTCTGTGACCCCGCGGGTGTTGCAGTTGTCTTCGGGCGGCATCATGTGACTCGCTTGCTCGTTTGCCTCCCTCTTACATAAAAAAAAATCTAGCCGTCGGATGTTATTTAAGCCTATTATTTTATTTACTATACATATATTGATGCCTTTATAAATAAATACCTGCATGTGAATCTATAGTTAGGATTACATTTTCTAAATGATATTTGTTCATGAACCCGAGAAATCCGGATGGCGTTCAATATTGCTTTTTATCACACTAGGGGGCGAATATCGACTGCTAGGGAATATGAACTTTTACTGTCGTAGTGAGAGTATTTTTACAAGAAAAAATAATCATGACTCCTGAATGAAACCCTAAAACGTAACTTTTAAAGAATTGTGTTCATATTTTATCATTTTAATTAACATATTAACGCAAACTAACTTTTAATTTGCTAAGAATGACGGCTAATTTCCAGACATTTAAGCTTGTTGAGAAAAACTCTATTGTTTACTAGCTTATACCCGCAACGTCGTCCGCTCGAAACTGCTATCGTCAATATTTTGGATTCTAAGCGGCGTATTAAAATGAAACCAATGCTATATTTTAAGTTAGACCTTCTCCAAAACAACTATGGAAACCGCATCAAAATCTATCTAGTAGTTTCTTAGTAGTGTGATGCGTGTTCAAACATAAAGACAGACATATAAATTCTACAAAATAATCGTTTTATACAGGTCCGCAGTTTCTAAAAAACCTTCAACACTTTTTCCTTTATATCTCCCTTGTACAGACATATTTCGATTACAGTTTTACTATATGTGTAGATATTAAAACGTAGTCGTAAGAATTCCACCAGTCTACATCTAGTGCATGAACAGTTGCATATGCTTGCCGACTACTTATATCAAACCTGTCATACAACATAAAGTAAAGCAATGACTTTTGTTCCATCTCAAATCCCATTGATGCAATATCACGACTTTACTCTTAGGGGGTAGCCAACTTCAGGAGTAGTAAGACTCAAAAGCCACTTACTTGCTTTATATAAGCTTAACTGAAAGAGATTCAGGACTCACGTTACTGCTAAAATATGTAATAAATGTAATCAAAAATACTTTGTTCATAGAATCATGACTTATGTATTTTGCCTGCGGTTCGGTTTCACCGTCAAACTGACATGTAGGTATCGCATGTGATCCATATCGAATCCATGGTAGCCTCGAAAATAATTTGAAAATTAACCGTTAACCATTACACCACGGAGGTCGTCAAAATTTGGCTGTTCCAACTATTCAGTTAGTATACAATATACGCTAATTAATTACATTATTTATAAACTTACTAAATATCTTTGGGTCAGCTCGTTCAGGGAAATACATATGAAACAAACAGCAAATCGAATTTCAAAATGCTTTACCGCTTTTATGATTCGTTCGATGAATGAGGAATCCTGAATTTTGAATCCGGAATTTTGGGCAGGGGTCCATAAAAAGATCACACTAATATTATAAATGTGAAAGTTTGTTTGTTTGTGGGTTTGTGTGTTTGGATTTTTGCCCGTCAATCACGCTGAAACCAGAGAACGGATTTAAACTGATCTACTGCGGACCCCTGATACACATGCTACGGACCCGTAAGCTATAAGATAGCACTTAATTTTTAATGCACTTCGGTTCATTTCACCCGACACGCTTATCTTTTATGTGCGGTCGTCTGGTAGAGAACCGCGTCGTCTGCGAGTGTTGTGCAAATAACACGACATTACCCCTAGTCAATAGTGGCTACATTGCAATGAATCAGGGTAGGGTGATATACTCTTGTCTGTACAAATAACAAAAGCTGTTGGAATCTTCGTTATCTCCGCTAGGACACGCGTTATTTAAAGGATGCTTCGTAATAATCTTTAAAAGTATATCGTTGCGCCTCGCTATTAGGAGCTTGTTCTCTTGGGATTTTGGTATATAAATCACTCAAATTCTATCGAGATCGATTGTAACAGTTTTGAAACAAACAAAAATAGATTACTAATTTATGTGCTATGCTAATATTAAACTCCTGTATATAAAACGCATATTTTTTGTTAACTTCGATTAGGACAGAAAAACCTCTACATCCGAAACTGGAAAGAGACGCGTCAAGCTAATAGTATATGCCTACGACTAAACAGAACTAACTATGGTAAAAGTAGCATAATGTACGAGGGAGCACTTCTATATAATAAATTACCTAATTATCTAATATTCGCGTAAACTTAAGAAATAATTAAATTACCTAATGATATCAAAGAAATAAACTCTTTTAATGTCTTTAAAAATTACTAAAAGCACACATTTTAAAGGATTCTTTGCATTAAAAAAAAACCATTGTATTAATAACAAATTGTAAAATTATATTATTTATATTTGTAGGTCATCTAGTAAAATTGTCACCATGCTATTTTTACATGAATTATTTAAATTCATCGCACTGTGGTAGCAGCCTTAAAAACATGAATAACATGTACATACACCTCAAACCGATCAAAAATTGTTGACTACCAACATATGAACAATAAACAATACTTCTAAAGGTGAATGATGTGTGGTATATTGAGATTCGTTGAAAGTGCTGTGAATATTTGTTTAATTTACTATGACATTACATTGTTAGTTTTAACTTTAAGTCCGCGAATAGCTTCTCGTCTATTAATTATAAATAATAGTAAATTAAGTTCTCAAGTGAATTGTAAAAATTCTGAGAATAAATTTCTTAAACCATAAACCATAAAATATTTATAAGAATATAAATTTAAAGCCATCTAAACTTTCCGACTACATCCAACCTTTAAAGCTGTGGCAGTTTTCTTTATGACCTATCTCGCGAATGTCAAATTTTCCTAGCGAAATATTTTTCCCAAAAATATTGCCACATTCACATGGAATAGAGAATTTCTTTAAAATTCGCTTACATTTTGAGATTAAATATTCTTGAGCATAGTAAAAATCATATTAAGGTAAAAAAATTATTTGACAACTTCGTTATGATTAGAAAGAAATTCCATATCATTTGACGTCCTCATGGACGCAATGAAAAAGTCTTTGCTACTCAACCAAGAGGTCCCGGGTTCGATCCCAAATCAGGTTAACTATTATACCACGAGTTCGTCATAATGCACGGTCACCAGTAATTGAAATGAGATTGCTATTTATTCTTAAAACGTAAACCAATAAAACTTGTGAGTAAGTTTCTTGTAAGTAAACCCGTTGGATAAAACTCTTACGTTACTGAGTGACTGACTGACAGACAACGCACAGCCGTAACTACTGAACGGAAGGAGCTGGTCATGTAAGTTGCATAGTGTAGGGGGAGCACTAAAAGAAGATTTTTGGAAATTCCACCTCAAAGAGGGTGAGAAACTTTTATATGAAAGTTAATCTACGCAGGCGAAGCCACGGGCAACATCTAGTATATGTATATACTAAGCTAGCTATGTCTCACAACTTTTTTGTATTTTGAACAGGCTACCAAATACCAAATAGTAATTCGAACGCCGTAAATTTCTAATAATAGGCAGCAATCGATTGCATTTTCGTATTCACGAAATGACGATTTATTAATTGCCCTACGACGACTCGGTGACCTAAACATATATTGCTATGCACGAAATGATGTATTAATTAGTTGGGCCTATTCAAAGGTGGTTTCCCAAATTCAAATGCTGGTGTGTCTCTAATAATTGTGTCAGTAAATACAATCGATATCATCCGATAGAATGTTCCCATCACGACAAATGAGAACAAAGCAATACATCAGTCGTCATGTGCACTTTGATATTCTGATAGCAGTTTATAAAATACCGCTACTAAGTATTTGTCGTTTCATCGTTATTAACACAATTTTGCATACCAAAACTGTTATTAATCTACATATATTTATCGGGAATTTTATAAAGTACTGATTATTATTTTCATAGTTTCGTTTTTCATTCTGCGATATATTTAGGGTTCCGTACCCGAAGGGTAAAACGGGAACCCTATTACTAAGGCTCCGCTGTCTGCCTGTCTGTTACCAGGCTGTATCTCATGAACCGTGATAGCTTAGAGTTGAAATTTTTACAGATGATGTATTTCTGTTGCCGCTACAACAAAAAATACTAAAATTAAAAATAAAACTTTAAGGGGGCTCCCATACAATAAACCTGATTTTTTTGCCCAATATTAATAACGATAACAAATAGACGCTTGAATTTTTGTTAGAATTTATATTTATATAGTAATATTAAATATAAATAATAAAATTGAAATAAAATAAAAAATTAAGGGGGGCTCCCATACAACAAATGTGATCTTTTTGCTTAATTTTGCTCTACATATATTGATAACGCCTTGCAGCGGAATTTCCGGACCAATACGACATCGGAACCTTCAAGAAAAGAGGTATAAATCCCTTAAAGGCCGTGACACCTCCTGTGACACCTCTGGTGTTACAGGTGTCTATGGACGGTGGTGATTACTTAACATCACTTTACCCACCTGTTCGTTTGCCTCCCTCTGTCATAAAAATAAGATGTCATGGAATGACACATTACGCACTTGTATGAATTTGTCGAAAATGTGCTGCCAGTGGTAATATTTTTAGTTCCGTTTCAGCTCATGCTTGCCTGACTAAATACAAAAGAGCCCTAGAGTAACCTTTGAAAATATCCAACGAAACTTTGCCCTTTCAAGTCGCCTCACCTCACACTGTAGTTTGAGGTGTTGTAGCGTGCATTTCGTATCCTTGAATTTGTATGTACATGTATACCGGTTCCATACGCCACGCCACCACTCCAGTTCATGTCTATAGCCTTCTATACAAATTCAATGAATATAAAAACGACGCCTTTTCATGTGTTCCTACAATTTCTGTGTTTAAAGCAGCTGTATCGTGTCAATCGTAGTTCACATATCATTTAAATTATAAATAACGCCCACGTTTATTATCATGAAGTGATTCATCTGTAGAATGCTATAAATCGCATGTTTGAAAAACAATGTTATTTACACATGGCCAACCGCCAGACAGAAAAACAACAGTTCGTGTTACAATAGATTACTGTTAAATTTCAGACTTATATCAAGTAAACAGCACAAGTATTCGTGTGTCAAAAACGAGTACGGCACACTGACACCTTATAAATAAATCACAAAATTTGATTTAGCTCCATAGATAGTTTGAAACTTGTGTTATGAGATTCAGCGAACCTATATATTTATAACAAATACATAAATTTAAAATATAAATAAATAAAGGGACTAATCACACATCTATATATATATATAAAAGAACAAGGGTAACTGACTCATCGACGCCCAGCCCAAACCATAGAAGCCATAAACTTGAAATTTGGTCAGCAACATTGTGTTATCATGTAGTGCTCAGATAAGAAATGATTTTACAATGATCATCCCCTAAAGGGGTGAAAAGGGGTGTCAAAGTTTGTATGGAAAAAAGATAAAACCCTAACCGATCGAATTAAAATGTGGCACGAATGCTCTTTGACAAAAATAATCAAATATGTGTATCAGGGATTTTCCAAATTTTGTTTCGTTAGGGGTAAAAAGGGGTCGAAAAGAACCAAGTCAAAAAATTCTTCGTCGCAGAACTGAAACTAGAATTTATCACACACTGTTCATAAAGGATTTTTAAAAATTCAACTCTTAAATACAAAACAGAGCAGGGTGAACATTGTATGAAAAAATAAATAATAGTTTATCCGATCACTTTATAGAGGTAATGTTCTTTACTTTGTTCTTTTATAATTTACGCTCAACGAAGTAAGCCTGAATCTGCCAGTATACATATAATAGTTCCAGGCCAATCACAAAAATATAATTTTCTATTCTGAGAATTTAGCGCATTTACATTTTTCTCAAAGACAAACGTTAAACGATAGCTAAAATTGAGCCAAGATTTTAAAAAGTGCTAAGTAGATATGGGCGACCGAATGGGGTGTTCCCATCACTAAAAACTCCTGTGTCGTCACAGTAGAAAATATTGTTATGCTTGGTTCCTATCAGAGAATGAGCAAGCTTTGTCTGCTTGATATAAGTCTATAGGTAAAAAACATAACATGTCACCCTCACCCAGTCTGCGATTGAAACTGGAGATTCGTATGCGGAATGGCGTCAGACGGATTAAGTTTCGGTTCTGGAAAAGAGGTCATAGCATCAGATGATCATAATTTATCTAACTCTAGATATCCGCACAAATCATACGTGGTTAAACTCACAGTTATAGAAATTGATGTTTGTATGAATTGAAGTTACTTATTATTTAATAAATTTTATACCAATATTGGCCTCCAAAATAAAATAATTGTTAATGTTTTAGTTAATAAATTATCCAATAATTAGGATACTTTAATTGGTTTAAGATTATTACTGAAATATTTGTATATGTCTAAGTCTAATATGTGTATTTAAAATGTATATACAAGGAATGATCAGTGAACTTAAGTTCGTCTTTTACATTACATGTAATACTCATAAAAATGAAGTCAAATATCTAAGAAGTAGCGTTACTAGCGCTGACGAGAGTATCACTAAGTTTTGGGGGACCCGAAGAAAATTCGCTGGAATGGGGACGGATCGAATTTCATTTCGTGAAAAGAGGTCAGACGTTGTCGCAAGTTTTATGACTTGGAACGAATTTTTGACGATAATGTAACCAAATTGAAGTTGATGCACTATTTTACTGAGTAGAAAGCTCCGATGTCGTATACAAATATGCGTTAATTTATTTAAAATACAAATAAATGTATTTTTTTAAATAAGTATCTTATATGTACTTTAAAAAGATATTACATGAAAAATTACATTAATACTTATTAATATTATAGGTAATAATATAAATACACTGTAAAAACGAATACATATAAAATATAGTCACTGAATTATTTAAATTTATTTTGTACGTAAGGTCTTATCATAGCCTATACCATGGTCAAAAAAATACTTAACAATTAACGAACTTAATGGTAACTTAATAACATCGAGTTAACCATAAATTATATAATATCTTTGAGGAAAATCTGTAATTGCGGCTAACAAATTTGTGATGAGAATATATAATAACACATTTTTGTTTGCGGTTTATAATTGCATCATTACATTTATTAATCTTTTTACCCCTAACATGTGGCTAGGTATGGTTAGATTATTTACAATACTTATTAATTTGCTTATACAGAGAAAATATATGTATTTGTAGCACTAGAATTAATGAATCCATAATAATATTATTTCGTACTAAAAAGTCCGCATAAATTGTTAGTAGATTATTTATCCATGTTAGAACTTACATCAACGTAACAATGTGGAACCTGACATGTTAAGGACAAGATTACATACCCGTAATTATAGTTATTCTAACTTAAAAAGCTATTTAATCCAAGGTGACATAGGTAAATCATTATTTTATATAATTTTCATTTGGTATATAAGGTAACTAGCTTTTGCTCGGAGCTTCGCTCGCGCCATATTCGGTGGGGGAATAGATAGAGATAAAAAGTAGCCTATGTCTTCAGCCCTTCAACTATTTCTTCATAAAAATAAATCACACCAATTCGTTGCTCCGTTTTGACGTGAAATACGGACAAACAAATAAACACACTTTCACATTTATAATATTAGTATTAGATAGAACGAAATATTTAACAATTAGACCAGGGGTTCCCAACTTATTTAGTTTACTGCCCACTTTGAGAATAAATTGTTTTAGCGCCCCCATTTTTTCACCTACTTAAAAATCACTATCCTACACAATGCCCCCATTTTCTTCTGGGTCTCTTACCGCCCCCTTAGGCCTGCAGCGCCCACGAGGGGACGTTATCACCCACTTTGGCTAAATTAGAGTAATTGTTGCACTTTTATAACAAAAAAAAATATTATTAAACTCGTTGTTTTATAATAAAAAATTCTTATCTTCAGGTGGACTGCCCGTTCATCGTGTGCATGACTTACGCGTTCCATACTCCAGACAAGCTGTGCTTCATCCTCGACCTGATGAACGGTGGTGATCTACACTACCACCTCTCGCAGCACGGGGTTTTCAACGAGGCTGAAATGAAGTTCTACGCCGCTGAAGTTATATTAGGTATAACTTTAGAAGCCATTAACTCTTGTAGAGCCACGTTACCAAAATAGTTCATTTATAAGTATAAAAACTGATGAAATTTTTATATAGAATCTATCTCCATTCGCAGGCATCCTGCTAACGTCTTGTATATGTAACTATTCTGTAGTAGTAGTTGCGGTATTTTAGGTTGTAAATTTTATGAATACAAATCTGCGATGAACTATTAAGATATGTCGCAATAGTTCATCGCAGATTTTTATCTAACTACATCATATTGTTTAAATGTAGGCAGATTTTGAAAATGATCTCATTTAAAAAATATGAAATACTTTTTTAAATTTGCAGTACATAAGGAAAAGTTCTTCTTTACAGCATTTGCCCACTAAAATATCATCGATAATGACATTTATACATTTATTTTAGAAAATAATCGACATATACGTTTTTGTAAAACATACAATTTTATATTAGCAATTACTATAACTATTGGTAATACTTTTAGCTCAGACTCACGTAGCATAAAATGTTAAATTATGATACATTTTTGTTTTAGGATTGGAGCATATGCACAAGCGCCACATAGTGTACAGAGACCTAAAGCCTGCTAACATTCTGCTCGATGAACACGGTCACGTGCGAATATCCGACCTTGGGCTCGCCTGTGACTTTTCCAAGAAGAAGCCGCACGCCAGTGTGTGAGTACATGCTCTGTTGCAGCATATTCAAACTAGTCTTATGCGCTTGCCCCATCTATACAAAAGTTTGAAACTACTGTTGAACGATCTTTGACTACCTCAATTACTGAGAGAAAAAGAACGGTCATGTAATTCTGACTACTAGTACTTTTTGTTACATTTATAAAACAAAATGTTATTTAATGAATATGTGATCCAAATTAACTAAATTTTAAAAATAATTTCACTCATAAATGTAACTAAATTAATGATAAACAATACTAACGCAAAATCAGCTAATAATGTCCGAAGACTACTATGATAGAATATCCTTCGGAACATTAAGCTCCCTCTTTGAAACATATCAATTTAATTCACAGGGGAACCCACGGGTACATGGCACCAGAAGTGCTGTCCAAAGGAACAGGCTACGATTCGTCCGCCGACTGGTTCAGCTTCGGCTGCATGCTTTATAAGCTGCTAAAGGGCCATTCGCCCTTCCGCCAGCACAAGACGAAGGACAAACACGAAATCGACCGCATGACTCTTACTATGGTAAATATATATTTTATGTTGAATAGAATAATTGTTTATTTTAAGTAAACTAAGACACACAAGTATATACTATAGTCAAAGCAATAGCAATTAATAAGAGACTATAATAATAATAAAAAATTACAAATTTGCCAAAAGCTGCCAAATTTACTCGAAAAGGATATGACTCAGTTTTCGTACTACAATTTATTACCTTTGCTACGGTATTATTAGGTACTAGTAGCAAGACCTAATATAAAAAACTAAACTTTAACACTACTAACTTACTGTGTCAAATTTATAGATTTTTGGATCACTTTATTATCTAGACAATAAATACCTGCAGAAATTACCAGCTCTTAAAATATCTCTACAAAAAATTTATCCTATCCGTGTTTCCGTGTTGACGTAAATAAATTTCGCCATGTCACCAATATTTCATCACAAAGTTTCAAGTAATTTCAGTCACGATGAACGCAAAACTAGCGATATAAAAATTTTGCCGGTTGAAATAAAGATGGAATAATGTCTGCAATAGAATTACAATGTCTTCCAGAACGTTGAGTTGCCGGAGTCATTCAGCCCCAGTCTGAAGAGCCTGCTGGAGGGGCTGCTGCAGCGTGACATCAACAAGCGCTTGGGGTGCAAAGGAAGAGGGTGAGAATTATTTTGCGAGATACATAAAAAACGTCTTTACTAAGAAAAACATAGAATGTGCCAGCTGCTACTCTTCCAGCGCAGATTGTAAAATTCAATCAAGGAAAAGAGGTTGAAACAGGAATTGTCATAGGCGATGGGCTAGCAACCTGTAACTTTTTTTATTTTATGACAGAGAGAGGCAAATTTAAGAATAAATAGAGGCATATCGATCGCTCCAATGAACACTA